>CM033475.1:194828769-195088769 GCA_019447015.1 Hymenochirus boettgeri
CAAACTTAGAATAATTAGGCAATTACTCTGCATCTTTCTCTGCACCCTGCCCCTGTTAATGCAACCAGTTAGGAAGCTGCAAAAACAGTCAATCAATGGCCAGAAGACTCACATTTGTTAAGCCTGTCAATGAATATAGTTTAGACTTTGCGGAGGGACATCTTCTCTCTAAAGTCTGGTACACACATGGCGAGTCTGGTTGACCGAATCATTAGTATCCGTCAACACAGCCAATATTTCAGACTGATTGTATGGCCTTTTAAAGGCTGGGTGATCATGTGTGATTTACCAGCATTTCTGTTTGGACCAGTTAATAGTGCATACTCAAAAACCGGCTGGAATAAGGCATGGCATTTGTCAGTTACCTGCCTTCAATTCTAACCAATTTATTCAGCACAATATTAGACGTATTACTTACCATATATTTGCTTATGAAGGTTCTCATTCATCCAGGTTCATGGTATATCTGTTGTATTCAATTAGATCAACTGGACTTGAAGTTATCTATCTATCTATCTATCTATCTATCTATCTATCTATCTATCTATCATTGATCATCGATCTAGCTGTGTGTCTGTCTGTCCGTCTAGCTATCTATTGTCTATCTGTCTACCTATCATAACACAGTATTAATTCGAAATATAGTTTATTCCATGTGCAAAAACAGCAATGTTTCTGTTATTAAATGCCCCCATGTGCGGCATCGATATTCTGATCAATTTGAAGAATACAATCATTATCATTATTACCATTTTTGTGTTTTCGATGGTGATTGGCGATATCAATTGATCTATCGGTGAAAAAAAATGATGGGGCAAAATGGAAAATTTTCCATTGACCCCCATCTACCAGAACCAGACCTTACGTAGCTTTCAATCTGAAATCTACAGAAGATTGCCGGCGCAAGGTGGGGCCGATCGAAAATCGGATCCAAAACACATTGAACCATAAGATCTTTATCAAGCTATGACTTATAACTGTATGTATTACCTATAGCATCTATATCTGTATATGTGTATTATCTATAGCGCGCTATAGTTAATCAGAACCAGAAAGTGGTCCGGACCTGTCAGTGTGACAGCGGAGGATCACGTTAAAGGTAAGTTTCTTCTATCTTTGTTCCTGGCTCCACTTACATTGAATGAAGTACGGAAGGTAAGATATAGCTCCTTAACCTCCTGGTCTTCAATCAATACATTAAGGGAATAGTTCACTATCATATATAGATGATAGATATCACTTCTTGACCCACACATTACTGAACAGTTTGTTGATTGGTAAGTACTAGGACTATTTATTCTATGCACTTATTCTACTTTTGATATTTTTTTTTATTACTTTTTCTTCTATTATTAACATCTTTCCTGTCATTCCTGCATTGGTCAAGTTCTCCTGCCCAAACATGGGATTCTGGGTAAACAATAAATTCATTGTGACAATAGATGTGGTTGGATATCATGAAGTCATATTTAGTCCTATATAAAGACCTACTGTTTAGTATTTCTTGGGGCCTCATTTACCCAGAGCTGCAAATTTCTCCAGGCAAATATGGCTTGCCGTATTTACTACTGGATTTACACCTGGTGGTAAATCCCAAATGGGATTTTACCCCAGTGCCACTTTAAGACCAGCCATTAGCTAGTGTTAAATTGTGGAGTTAAAAGTGGTGCAAATCCTTTATTTAATAGATTACGCTGGTTGCACAGGTGCAGCCAGTGCAATTATGGAGGTAAACTTGCGCTACCCTATGCAATATTGGTTAGCAAGAGTTTAACCCCTATTATTAGCACAGCACATGTGGGTAAATCTGGCCCTTAAAGTCTTGTTGTCTTTGATGAATGATTTAAAGGAGATTTAAACCCAAATCTTTATCATACACATATATCCCCTCTAAAAACCCTAATAAACTGTAAAATAGCAATACAGTACATGGCATTAAAGTAAATGTTACCACTTGACCTGGATGAAATAACTGTGTGTATGTACAGTGACTGGCCACACCCCAGATCTCACATGCTCCCTTGCCTATTCTGTCCTGTAAAAGGATTGGCTAGAGGCTACTAGTGGGTGGGACTAACTGTTGCAAGTTCCTGCAGTATCTTAGGACTGAGCATGTGTAAAGAACATAATGGTCAGTGACCACACTGTGATACCGGAACACTGGGAAATAAAACACAAACCTCATGGTTTTCTGAACAACCATATCAAAATGAGGTGAGACACTGATTACTGATTTTATAACAAGGAGATCTGCCTTCTAATTCAATGTTGTTCTGAGACTTTAGTTGTGCTTTAAGTTTCTTCCCTCTGTATGTGAATGACCCTAGACTACAACTTAACTGTTCATGGAATTTATTTCCTGCAAATGATCTCTGATTACAGACGCACAGAACATAGAAATCCCCAGATTTTCCCCCTTATCAACCATCTGGTTGACTCTAAAGACACTTGATACACAAATCAATTTGGCAGAAAAATCATCAGTACTTGGAAATCAGAAGGTGCAACTGGGCCCCTTAGAGACACCAGAAGGTTCTTGGCAGCTCTCCCCAGCCTTTGTACATTCCGGCGCAGAAGTCTCAGCAGCCATTGCATTCCATTTGTGGGTGTAATTGAGAAAAACTTCCTGGGTTTCAGTGTGAGAGGCTAATTGTTCCTTTTGCATGAGCTGCTGGCATTTCATTCTGCACAATTTATAATTATAGAGTTGGTTCTAAAAATATGTTCCAATAATAATGGAAAGATTTGTTCTGACTTCACATGCTGAGATTTCCTGTCTCAATAGCTGCTGTTTGTGCACAAGCGGATTATTAACCCTCTCCATGTGCAGAGCTGTAGAAAGTATTGGCGTGATATTGCTTACTAACCCAATATAACCTTCTCTATATCCACTACAGTTATGCCTTGGTAATATGCTGGCATACCGCTATAAATCCATAATAATAATAATAATAATAATACCGTATAAGTGATTAAATTATAATGGGAGCAACAGAGGAATATATTCCTATAATCGGCTCTCAGCTAAGTAGCTGAGTGACTATTATATAAAAAACTTAATTCCTCTGTTGCTGTCACAGGAAAATTCTTTCAAACAAGTCTCACCTACTGCTCCCATAATGGTTCCATCTAAAAGTCCTTCCCCACTAGAAACTTTTTAAACTTAAACGAGCACTCGGAAGTGGACTTTAGGCCTTTTACTTACATACCCGGTAAGGAATGTAATGGACAGGTGAGACTCAACCTGTATATGATAAGGAGCATTGCACCCCTTTCATTGAAATATAAAGCTATTGTGTCTCCTTGGAGCTCAGCCTGCTACATTACGCCTTTATAATATCTTTATATATTATGCCTTTATATATATATATTGTCTTAGATATTGTCTTGATTGCTATTGGTTACCTGATGTTCTAGGGTTCCAAACAACGTGTCCTTATTGTGTCTCATGATTGTTATACAGATTTTTTGAAACTTTGTATGTTGTGAGTGTTGTCCTCATGTGTGATTCCCCATCGTAAAGTCTGTGGTTTTGTGATTGTTGGGTGATTTTTGTGTTTCACTGAACTGGGTTCCCTTGTGCTCTGTTTTTATATATCTACAGTATAACCTTCTCATACCATTCAGTGAAGGAGAAGAATATCCCAAACTGCAGATTTAATAATTTATCTGACACTTTCTATGTGATTCCAAACTAAAGATATTCCAGCTTAAAGTTACAAAATTATTATTTTTTTTTTGAGAGCCCTCTCCCTACATTTTAGCACATGTATCTCAGTGGATAATATTTTTCTTTCTTCCAAGGTTAAAGGACAACTCCACCCTTATTAGAACATCTTTTAGAAAGAACGGCCTCTTTAAAATATGTTGATATATCATAGTTTGTCCTATGAATTCATTACTGTATGCCTGCTATGCTTCTGGAGGCCTCATGGAAACTGAGCCATTTAGAAACCTGTACTGAGCCTGTACTGAGCCTGGGCATGCTCAGAAGAGGCAGACAGGGGATTAACATTCAGTCATTGGCTGTGATGTCAACTGTCAAATCCATAACTGACAGTTACTAACTGGAAGAACCAGGAAGCAGAAACAGGGAAACAGGACATTGTGCAGGATTTCAGGTTAGACTTATATATTTCAGATTTTAAACTATTACCGTTTAGGGTTTTAGGGGGTGATTTACCTGTATGTAAGTTTTCATTTTGGGGCTGGACTTGCCCTTTAATCTCACTGAGCATGTCAGAGATCACTGGTCTGGGGGAGGGGCAGTAACTGCTGGGGCTTCTGTACTGAAAGATTTTACTGTGTATCTTTGATTTAGAATCACATAGAAAGATATTTTGATTAATCATCAGTTTCTGGCCTGTAAGTTCCGGAAAAATTTAAAGTGAACTTCTTACTCCCAGATGCCTTATTTGTGATTTCACATCCTGCTTATCAACATCCTTCTTAGCTTAGCCAATTAAATCTTCATTTTGCACTATAACCTCATTTGACTAAATAACAATATAAAAAAAGTGATCCTTAGGCTACGTTCACACTACACAACAAACATTTTGCATTGTGTTTTTATGCATTTGTGTTGTGTTTTTATGCGCTTTTTAATGCATTTTTATGCTGTGTGTTTTACTGCGTTGTGTGATTAAATGGCAAAAAACGCATGTGCTTTTATGCATTTTAATGTGTTACAAAAACGCATCGCACAAAAACACAGCAGTGTGAATGGTATTATGACAATCCTAAGAGAAACACAGAAACACTGTGAAACACTGTGAAACACTGTGTTGAATGACCCTTACCTTTCTCTTCTTCATATGGTTGTCCTGCAGGGCCGAAATACAGTCCAGGAATGTGAAGAGTAAAACCTTTCCCTGGTGCAATCCGTTTCCACCTTTAACTCTTCCTCCTAGAGGTTTCTGTCATGTGCAGTGAAGTTCTCACAAATCCCACCCCTACTGCTGGTCCATGCACTAAAGTTTAATTTTGCAAAAAATGAAGATCTTACTTTCAATGTCCCAATACCTAGACCTTGCTAGATTTATATGCTCCAATTCAGATTCTAAACTTACTAACCTGCCTTCATTTTATTGTCTTGTATAAAGAGGGGAATAGATTCAAGAGAGAAAATATTATTCTCCCTCTTTACAAGGCACTGGTAAGGCCTCATTTGGAATATGCGGTGCAGTTTTGGAATCCCATATACAAAAGGGACACCTTGGAAATTGAGGCAGTTCAGAGAAGGGCAACTAAATTAATAAGGGGAATGGAGAGGCTTAAATATGCAGGCAAATTAGACAGGTTAGGGCTGTTTACATTGGAGAAACGACGTTTGCGTGGGGATATGATAACCTTATACAAATATATTAATGGGCCATACAATGAACTCTCTGGTGTATTGTTCACTAATAGGTCATATGAGAGGACACATGGACATCCTCTAAGGTTGGAAGAAAACAAGTTTCATCTTCAGGTTAGGAAATGTTTCTTTACAGTGAGAACGGTGAAAATGTGGAACTGTCTTCCAGAAGATGTGGTAATTGCAAGTTCATTAAATAGCTTTAAAAAAAGGCCTGGATAAGTTTCTAAAACTAAATAATATTGAGAATTACTGGTATTAATGCTTATGAAGGTTCTCATTCATCCAGGTCATGGTATATCTGTTGTATTCAATTAGATCAACTGGACTTGAAATGTAGTTCTTGAAGACGTTTCGCTAGTCATCCGACTGGCTTTCTCAATTCAGAATGACTTGAACAAGAATCTGTGGCAATTATGTACCCTGGAAAATCCCAATTAGCATATCACAGCCAAGTGTTAAGGGCGTGATTAGATAGTGGCTAAGAGGTGTTATAGGAACGCCCAGAGTAAGGTGTCAAAACAGCATTGTACATGGCAGACAGATGGTGTCGAACCCCCCCACCTCTATTTAGGCTTGGTTTCTTTATTTTCACATAAATGGCCTCCTTAACACCTCTCTTGAACCAGTCACGTTCCTTTGCCAATATGATAACATTACAATCTTCAAAGGTATGTCCTTTATCCTTAAGATGCAGGTACACGGCTGAGTCCTGACCCGAGGAATTGGCTCTTCTGTGCTGGGCCATACGTTGATGCAGTTGTTGTTTGGTCTCCCCCAAATACAAATCAGAGCATTCTTCACTGCACTGCACTGCGTATATGATGTCGCCTTTCTTGTGTTTCGGTATTGGGTCTTTCGGATGTACCAATTGCTGCCTCAGTGTGTTGCTCGATTTAAAGCAGACAGGGATACGGTGTTTTTTGAAAACTCTTCTTAATTTCTCAGAGACCCCTGCTTAATATGGGATGACCATGTTCTTTCTCCTGTCTTGCTTTTCCCCTTCACTGTTGGTATTCGTGTTCTTTTCTTTCTTCTGCTTCTTTTGACAAAGGCCCAGTCTGGATATCCACAAGTTTTAAGGGCTCCTCTGAGATGTTTCATTTCTTTAGCCTTCGGTGTGCTGTGGGGATGTCTCGCTCTTGTGTTGCAGGGTTCTGATGACCCCCAGCTTGTGATCTAAAGGGTGGTGGGAGTCAAACATCAAATACTGATTGTGTGTGTTGGTTTTCTGTAAACCTCTACTTCCAGTTTACCATTCTCCTGACTTCTACCAAGCAGTCCAAGAAAGCCAGTTTGTGTTTGTGACCTCTTCCCTTGTAAATTTGATGTTTTGGTCTACCGCATTAATGTGTTCTGTGAAAGCTCGTACTTCCTTCTGGTGGATTTTAACCCAGGTGTCATCCACATATCTGAACCAGTGGCTGGGTGCTATGCCCTTAAAGGTATTAAGCGCCTGTTTTTTCTACCTCCTCCATGTAAAGGTTGGCTACAATGGGTGAAACTGGAGATCCCATAGCACATCCGTGTTTTTGCTTATAGAACTTAGCCCTGTATTTGAAATAGGTGGTATTCAGGCACAAGTCCAGTAATGCACACACCTGTTCTGGGTTGAGATCAGTTCTGCTGGTAAGAGTGCAGTCTTGGCCTAGCCGTTTTCTCACCATGACAACAGCCTCCTTGGTGGGTATACAAGTGAAGAGAGATGTCACATCATAGGACACCATAGTTTCTTCACAGTATCTGCAGCCTTAGCCAGTGCTTAAACTCCTTAATCTAACCTGACCACACAGGAAAGAAGAGCCTTAACATCCCTCAAGAAAGATTCTAGTATCACCATTCTACCGGCAGACAAGGGAAGATGCACAGTGGTACTTAACACCTCAGACTACCATGATAAGGTGACCATGCTCCTGGCCGATAACAACACATATGAGGCTTTAACATCCATGCATATATGGACTCCCAAAGATACACAAGGAAGGGGCACCACTAAGACCTATAGTCGGCAGCATCAACTCTGTAACATACAAGGTGGCAAAATACCTAGCCAACATCTTAGGACCATTGGTGGGAAGTTCTAAACATCACATCCAGAACTCTCAGTTCAATCAAGGTTTTAACTGCTGACATCACAACCAATGATTGGATGCTTTCTTCTGCTGTTTCCTCATTGAGAGGGGGTGGAGGTTGAAACATTTTGAGAGAATGGGGGGCAATACTTAAATAATCCGTAAATATATGGGTAGAAATATTTAATAAAGTGCTAAAGGGGTTAGGGGCAAGTGACCAAATTTTGTTTTAAGGGAGCACATGCCCTTTAATATCACACAGTCCTTACATATTATATGCTTTTCCTTTGTTTTTTGCACTGATGCACATCTCTATCTGCGCATAACCTGAGCTGAATAGATCTACATAGATTTGCAATAATATTACCTGTCTGTTTTTTTTTAAACTACTTTTTTGGCGCATTAATTCTAGATAATTCATGTTGTTTTGTATCTTAGTAGGCCAGTTTAGTATTTAACTGCCTGTTCATTGCTATTCCTTAAATAAATAATGAGATGACAGAGCAATTAGTTGATGAAGACTAGCTGTTCATTGTATCCTTCACTTCATACATATTCAGGCAGTTCCTGTGGAGTTTTCGCCTGCCAGGAGAGGCACAGAAAATTGACCGAATGATGGAGGCATTTGCACAGCGATATTGCATTTGTAATCTAGGCGTGTTCCAGTCCACAGGTATAATGATTGCATTATTTCCCCTACTTAGCAGTTTCAGTAAATACCAAACATTTTAGTAAAACAAATATAATTAAAACCAAGTACGGTATTCTAGAATATCCTGTAATTGTGTTTATATTGTGTACTGAGGGTCAGTATAGACATGGCTGATTTATAGATAGCTCTCTGGGTTAGTGCCTACTAACATCGGCATTGTGATTGTTTGGTACTGGCTCTCTTTACTTCAAGTAGAGGGAGGGGGGCTACACAGAGTATAGGAAGCCGGTTGGGCAAGTGTATGCGCTTCCTGTTGCATATAGATCTATAAAATATGTTGAGGAATATTCAATGTCTTTTAATGTGAATGGGTGACTTTAGTTGACCCATTCACACCAGGCCCTGTCCTAAAGTCCTCACAAAGTAGCCTATGGCACACACAGCCTGTGTCTTAACGATTGTTAGAATCTTGAGCATCCAGAGGGGAACCGTATAGCTGGAATCCATTACAAATAGCTTGCTTTGTCCTCAGATTGAATTGTCTTTTTAATCTGTTGCATTCTCTGTTCCCCATGCAGACACTTGTTATGTCCTGTCCTTTGCTGTGATTATGTTAAATACCAGCCTGCACAATCCCAATGTTCGTGACAAGCCCAGCGTGGAACGATTTATATCTATGAACAGAGGCATTAATGATGGTGGAGACCTTCCAGAGGAGCTGCTAAGGGTAAGAAAACAAGGAATTAATTAAACACTGTTAAATATGTGTCTGTGATGCTTCTGCTTGTCATGTGGAGCTGCCATGCGTGTTTCTCCGCTAAGAAATCTTACTTCTATACGTATACAAGTCAGTGATATAACCTATATCTGTAAGGCTCCTGACTCGCGTGGTACCAACACCACCATATTCTAACAGCAGGGGGCGGTGTTGGTAGAAGCTGTAAATAGAGAGTTATCTCTGTAGTAACCAGAATGGAAAGTGTCTGACTTGTTTCCAAGATTCCTGCAGGAATTAATGAC
This sequence comes from Hymenochirus boettgeri, assembly GCA_019447015.1. Taxonomy (NCBI): domain Eukaryota; kingdom Metazoa; phylum Chordata; class Amphibia; order Anura; family Pipidae; genus Hymenochirus; species Hymenochirus boettgeri. The sequence goes on from CM033475.1 coordinate 194,837,870, forward strand.
TGTCCCCAGAAAATCCATCTTTTGGGACTAGAAAGTTAAAGGGCATGTCCACCCTTAAAAAAAAACTGGTCTATTGTCAGTTATCTGTCAGCAACTGCTATTTTTTTCCAGATTATTACATGCATTTGTAAGCAGATTTTTTTATTTGCTTGAGCATGTGCAGTGCAGAGGAGGCAGCAAGTGAACAGCAGTCAATTATTGGTTGTAATGTCAGCAGTCACAGCCTTGATTGACTGCATGGAGGAAGGGGCCGGCTTATTGTCTGCCAGACAATAATTATCCCTAAATATCTGGTTAGTAATGCGGTTAATAAAGTATATCCGTTAGGGTTGGGGGCAGGTAACTGACAATTGTCCAGTTTTTAGATTTAAGGGTGAACATTCCCTTTAAGTACCTATTTACTACTCAATCCTGGCTTGGTTGAGAGAAATATAATGCTTGCACAGTGATAAATAAACTGAAAAATGTGGGTAACAAACAAGTTTGTATTGTTAAACTGTATTAAAATGGCCTGTTTTATTTACTCTTTTAGAATCTGTATGACAGCATCAGAAATGAGCCCTTTAAGATCCCAGAGGATGATGGCAATGACCTGACACATACATTCTTTAACCCAGACAGAGAAGGCTGGCTCCTCAAACTGGGTAAGGCTTAGTCTCTGCTAGTTCTCATTCTGATCCTCTGCTTTAAACCTTCTGTTCCTCTGATCTCCCTTGTTCCTCTATTCATCCCACCACATTCCTCTTGAGTCACTTTAGTTGATCATCACAACCATCCACATTTTGTAGCATATTGTAGTTTAAATCCCAATGATACTTTTGTTTGTGTTTATTGTGCATTGAGGTTGTTGTGGATCTGGTACATTTTATGAAAACTATAGTATATAATTGAGGGCATTGCATCCTGGGCCTTAGAGATGGAATTTGTTTGTCTCTATACACTTTTATGTTAATTTGAATAAATTATAATAATGCCCTTGATTGACAGCTGAATGGATACATAAAGAAATAGGTGACAAGATTTTTTTTTTTAATTGTAGTTGCCCTTTTATGATAAAATTGAGAAATTGATAGTGTTAAGTATTAAGTATTACCTGTAAGGTGTGCACACTGCTACAGCAAACATTGGTGCACAAATCCTACAGGGTATAAGCATTGCACCAGCACAAATTATATCTGGCCACACACTGCAGTTAAATCTTAAAAGGAACATTACTGTCTATCATTTAAAACATGGCAAACCATCTGTAGAAATAGAATTTTATATATATAAATGTCTGTTTATTGCATTAGCCATTCGCTGCTCTTGTGGTAGTTTGTGTTGACCTGCAAAAGCATCCAGCTAGCATCTTGTACACTAAGCAATTGGATGCAAAGGTCATTTCGGTTAAGTAGAAGGCACTGATGCAGAAGAGGCGATACCTATGTTTTCTGCATACATTCTCCTTCTGCCAGTGGCTAACATTGGACCCAGTGATAAGTAATAGTGTTCCTTTGCTGCACCCCTTTTTGTGGATTTTTTTAAACTTGCTCTCTCCAGCCTCAGTGTTATTTCTTTTATAATGAATGATGAGTTCAGAAATTTGACCCATTTGTCCTTTTCCCCTGTACTACTTGCTGTAGTATATTTATTTTATCAGTACATTATAGGGGTAATTTTATTATCCTACAGCAATTCTATTTCCTCTTTGCTCCTAACCAGTTTTGCTTTGCCAACTCTCCCTTTTCTATAAGAAATGCCCTAATTCACACAGTGCACTGTGACTAGAGGATGTGTATGAACCTAGTTTTCCACCTTTCGTTTAACTTATTTTTCCTTTTCTCTTTCTCCTCACCCTCCCAAATGCTTGTCCTTCCTTCCCTTATGCTACATTCCTTTCTTTGCCTTCTTCCCCTTCTCTCTGCTTTCCCTGCCCTGTGCACTGCGCCGCTGATGAACTTTGCTCTTCCGCCTGTTCACAATAACACTCCAGGAGGTAGGTGGAGTTCAGAGTCTTATTTGTCCCTCGTTTTTTTTTTTTATATATATATCATGTGTAAGATAGAGCTGTTTTGGCCAGTGTTTGTGTGACCATTGCCATTTTGTTCAGTTTTAATTGGGGTGCAATTAGTTAAAGGAGAAACAAGTTTAGAAATTGTGTTCTGACACTTATATGATGTTGAATTAAGAAAACAAAGTAAATTCGCAAACATTGTGCAGCTGATTCTCCAGCATCCTCTTAATGGACAAATGGGAGAACATGGGGACTTGTGTTTTACTGTGTATTAAACTTCTCTTTCCTCTATAATATATATATTTAAATGTCCAGTGTGAGGGCGCTCTCCCCACTTTATAACCATCCGCCCAGGTGCTGCTACAGGAATATCCAACTTGTAATAAAATCCATGGAGTACTCCAAGGTCTAATTCGAAATAATTTATTGTGTTCGCTTCAATGCATTTCGGCCTTCATTAGGCCTTGATGCAAACACAATAAATCTGTATTTTTGAACTAGACCTTGGAGTGCTCTGTGGATTGTACTTGCCAATGGAAAAATGGGGTTTTGTTTTAATTTAAAATTGAAATCTTTAATATACAGGAAGGTAAAAGGTCCCTACTTGAAAGTCCTGATGGCTCTTCTGCCAGTTCTACCACCCACCTCAACAGTCCCTTCCATCCCCACTAGGCCACACGTTTTCTCATGCTGCTCTGTGATCAAAGCGCTTAAGATCAGCAATTTTTTGTGAATCACATGCGCTCCAATTTCTGACTATTGCGCAAATGACCATTAGCTCGCGCCAATACGTATGACACAGTGATGAGTGCACTGGAACTGTTGTCTTTAGTGCAGGACTTTTTTGGTTTAAGAATAAAATAAAAACCCATCCTACTGGAGATACTTGTGTTGGAATGATAATGTATCGTTACAGTGACCGCTGTGTGATGCGTCAAAACCGTTTCTATAGAAATATTTTTACATCTGAACTAAAGTGTAACTCACTGACAAGCTTCACAGCGCCACCTACATTCCACATATGCACACTGCACACCACTCAGGAAACTTATTACGTATAAATGGACAGTTGCCATGCTGAGCAGAAAGTCCTCTTCTGTGACTGTGTGATCTGTTTGGAGTTCAGGAGGATTAAGGGGATGCATGTAATTGAAATATTAAATATTTGCTTCTAGCTCTGACCTAAGAGAAGGGCGCATTTTTTCCATCAAACTTTTGTTGTTTCAAAATGAGGCAGATGCGGTAACCTATTGCTCTGGTTGGCAGCAGCCTAATGGGACGATTTCAGGAGAAAAAGGTTACATTTTATAGAGAAGATTTCCACAGACGCAGGTTGATGTTGTGATAGGGAAACTCTAAACTCCCAGCAGTGCAGTGCTGAGCTTAGATTTGTGTTGCAGACTGACAGTGGGATTTATTGATTGCACATGTGATAGCTTTCATCATGCTTACCCAGCACAATAAGCAGATTGCCCACTATGATGTAATTGTTGGACAATGCAATCCAAAATCTATCGTAGTTTGGCATTATTTACCGTAAATGAAAGGTTTTAGTGCACTGCTGCATTTAGACTGATTGGTTTACCAGGGGAAATTTAAAGCTGCAACAAACTGTTCATGGTAAATACAATAATCAAATGATTATCTTTATAAAGCAGTTTAGTTTACTGTCCCGGTGGTCCAGAAGTGGCGCACACACTTTCCTATGTGATTCTCTAAATAACCTTCTTAATGGGGGTACTACATATAAATATAACAAATACCAAGAAGTCTCTCCTCTTTTCTGCTGAGGGCCATTTTAAAATAAGACCTTGAAATACCACTGCGCTGAAATATCTCAATGAAATGCTGTAGGGCTAGAATAACACTGCCGCGCTTGGGATCCGTTAGCGTGTGAGAATCGAGCTGCTTGTCAATGTGGGTGACCCATTGCATCTGCTGTGTTAACAATTTCTTTACAGATCACATGTGCAACGATTGCAGAACTATTTCTCGGATCGCAAACGAACAGTCACACGTGAAACGTTCATTGCTTTCTGGCATAGTGTCAGCCTTACAGTTATCTTGCATATACAGTCTGTTTTTGTGTGTTTCAGCATTAGGTTATTAAGCCTGCCACCAAAATATACATTATGTGTAATGTAACAGTTTATTCTTGTTCACACAGACCAAAATATATAATCGTCCTTTCCCCCTTCCTCTGCATCTTTAAACTTTTTTGCAGGTGGCCGGGTGAAAACATGGAAGAGGCGTTGGTTCATTTTAACTGACAACTGTTTGTATTATTTTGAATATACAACGGTGAGTATCCAATACTAAAATCTAAGTAATGACTGTAGAATTGCTCTCCGTATCTGCTTGTTGCTGCCTTACTGGATGAGAAAGCCTTCTTAACATCCTCTTCTCAGTAAATTCCTCTTAAGGATCAGCTTTACCTTCTCAGTCTTACAGTTCTGCACTTATCCTAGACTTTATTAACTCCCTGATTATGCATTGTAATTTAGTCCTTGACATTGCTCCTAAATAATCCCATCTCTAAATATGCCCTCTTGTCTTAACAGGATAAAGAGCCTCGAGGGATCATCCCGCTTGAAAACCTCAGTATCCGGGAAGTTGAGGATCCACGAAAACCAGTAAGAAGACAACATAAACCTATGTTTTTAGAATTCATTTGGATGGAGAATTCAAACACTAGCAATACAGAACATATGCTGCACAGTTGTGTATTGTGCAAGTCTCTGGCTTTTTCACGTGTGTGGCGACCCCAATGCTTTTAGTAAATCTAGTTTTGAGTTGCTTCCCATATAAGTGGTGCTAGGCAGATCACTATGAATGTGTAGTGAGTGCATGAATATGTGATTTATTTTGTTATTTTTTCAAATTATTATTAATAATTCTTAGGGAGGTTGCGCCCACTTCTACTTACAAGCCGCGATCTTTACAGCTAAAGGATCTCTCCCACTGCCCCTTCCTTCCCCCCCCCCTCTTCTCTAACGTATGCACCCCTGTGTTAAAGAGGGCATTTCACAGAGATAGCTGTGTGAATAAGGGATCCCTTAGCTGCATATAATGTGTCTTGGAAATAGAAGTGGGAGGTGTGAATAATGACTTCCACCTCCCTTGAAAATAATAGATTTAATTTAAAGAAACTTAAAGATTAGGGTTAAGCTCCCCCTTACAAGCAAAAAAAAAAAATATAACCCATTGTAGGAACATTAACTTCATATGTAATATTTCTATACTCCAGCCCCATATAGAAATAAAAACTTGATTGGAAGCTATGCACACGGATAGTTATTTTGCCTAATTACGGTATACTCCAAATGCCTTTCATTGTTTTAGTGACATAATTTGATTGTATTTTCTTCCTTGCAGAACTGCTTTGAGTTGTATATCCCAAACAATAAAGGCCAGCTGATTAAAGCTTGTAAGACTGAGGCAGATGGCAGAGTAGTGGAAGGCAACCATAATGTCTACAGAATTTCTGCCCCAACTCCAGAAGAAAAGGAAGAGTGGATCAAATCTATAAAGTAAGGAATTTGTGGTCTCCTAAACCATAATTACAGTGTAATTAAATTTGCTTCGTATATTGACCCCTATCTTGTGACATTCTATATAATTTCTAATCATAGATACACACTAAAATTATACAGTACAGAGAACCCTGCCCCATCCCCTGGCTTATTATTATTGTGGATTTATATAGCGCCAACATCTTCCGTGGTGCTATACAGTTGCATTAATATACACGAGGAAAGCATACATGTTACACACAAGGGTAGTGCAAGTAATACAAAGTGCAAATTATTTAAGTGCTGGTCCAGCAGCATTCAGTGTGGTAAGTTACAGCATTACTGTGGTACAATAGGAAAGAGGGTCCTGCCCTGAGAGCTTACAGTCTAGAGGAGATGAGGATGAAACATAAGGTGTTGAGCTCAGGCATGCTCAGTATGATTTACAGAGAGGGGGGGAAAGGATTTTCCACTCCGCTACTTTGTATGTCCCTGCGCTAATTTACATTTTCTAAACTTTGAGTCAGAGAATTTTATTTTCCAGCCTTCCTCCTTTAATGGTGTTAAAGGATGTTTGTTTCAGGCTAAAATCCTTTTTATTTTTATGTGAAAATATTGTTATTGGATATGTCACCACCTCGTTTTACCTTTCAGGTCAGCTGTTAGCGTGGACCCGTTCTACGAGATGCTAGCGGCCCGAAAGAAACGCATCTCTGTCAAGAAAAAACAAATGCAGCAGCAGCAACAAGAACAGCCATAATAAAACAACTGGTTATTTTTCTTTCCCATTCACTGGTTCTACTCCGGCTAATGACTATTTTTTGGCAAGGTAAAGGTTTCAACACCCAGCGATGGGCCATCTGCTGTGAAAAAGTGAAGTATGTTTTGAAAACCCATTGACCCCTTTCCGCTGGAGATTTAACAATCTGAAGTATTTCTAGTTTTTGACATTTCAATATTGTCCCCTGTGCAGGAGAGACAAGATTCTGTTTTGTAGACACTTCATGTTCAGCTGTGTACAAATGATTACCTGACTGCATGACAAATCAAGTATAACCAGGGATTTTTTTACACCGCCCAGTGTGTGGTGGTGAAGTTCTTTAAGCCTTCAGAGACAATGGCACACATTGCACCAGAATTACATGCGGTTTAAACACTGGAATCTGCAGCCCTGTCATGGTTTTTGTACATAACTAGGTCTCAAATCAAAATCAAAAATTTGGTGGATCTTAATGTTTAGATTCCATCTTAATACTGATACTGTGAGCACTGTGGGCTGATTGCTTCATGATGGACCTTAGAGATGTCAGAAATCTTGGATCGTTAATGAGCCAATTGTATAAATAAACATGAAAAGCACAGGAAGACTAAGGACACTATTGGTTTGGCTTTCACACAAAGCGCATTCCTACTGAAAAGTCTCCCAAAAATGTTCGATTGTTAACAAAACTCAAAACCCACAATTCTTTGTTTAATGAGAGTTTGTGGTATGTTAGTGCAAAATAACAAAACCAGAGTTCAGGTGCTCAAACAGAATTTAACCATTTATCGTATGTATAGTGTACATATGGGACCAGCCTGAGCCATACCGAGACTGATCGCCTGCCGAAGGACTCATGACTGACCAGTGGAACTCACTTTACATTACATTGTTATTTAATGGGATGTTCTTATCACTAAATCGTTACCTGATCATATCAAGTCTTAAATGATTAGTTAGTGACACCAATATTTATTATGCGTTCCTAGTAAGTCACATTTCCTATTCGAATGGGTTATTCTCTTTGCTCCCGAGTAGGTCAATGAGCACGTTCTATTTCTGCTGATTACAATATCCGTACCAGCGTTGTTGCCTGTTTTGGTTTAGCCATTTTCTATAGACTTCGTGTGATTTCAAAAGAAAAGTCCAAGGCTAGGTGGTTCTTTTATTTTAAAGCAATGGCTAAAGCCCCTCAAAATGGTGGGGAAGAGAGACACTAATAAATAAAACTTTATTTCTTTAAAGGTAGAATTGGGGGGGATTGGGGCTTTTAAAGCAGGGGTGACCAAGTTCGATTAGTTTTTCCCACTATCATTTTCCTGAGAATAAAAATTTACATTTACCACTTTGAAATCTAGAACTTTCAGCCTTGTGTGGTTGCAGAATGTTGGGGGTTGTAATCTGGGCAGCCACACATATGCCATACCTGGTTTATGTGATGAAAATTTGGGCAGCCACAGGTTTGCCATACCCATATCTGGTTTATGTGATGAAAATCTGGGCAGCAACACGTTTGCCATACCTGGTTTATACGATGAAATGCCCATCCCATAGGGGTGTAGAGTTTGTAGCCTAGGAGAGCTTTACGATAGTCTGACAGGGAAATATGGATATACAATAACCTAAAGCCATGGATGTGCCATAAAGGCTTATACTTTATCCTTGTATATTGCAAGAAATAATCCACCAGCTGCTATCCACCAGGAATCCACCAGCTGCAATCCACCAGGAAGATAAGTTCTATATGCTGTATTAAAGGCCTGTAGCCTTATTATATTGTCATGGAACTTCCTGTGACTTTAAATAACCTTCCATTATACAGTTGGGTTTTATTATTCTCTATTATTCCATGGGTTCTTGTTTCTTTATTTTGCATTGTAGAGGAGAACGTGGTTTCCATTACTACTGATTCATTTATTTATAGAGCTCATAATGATTAGCAGCCTTTTCACCATTACAAAGAGTCTGAACTTTACACATTATCCATTTTCCCCTTTAAACTGGTCCAATTCCCATCTCTGATAGACGTAAGACTTACCTGAATTGCTGCCAGTCATGGTTATAACTATTGACATCACATGAGCTCTGAACATTTGACTGCATAACAGATTGTGAAGGTTCTCATTCATCCAGGTCATGGTATATCTGTTGTATTCAATTAGATCAACTGGACTTGAACTTTAGTTCTTGAAGACGTTTCGCTAGTGAGAAAGCCAGTCGGATGACTAGCAAAACGTCTTCAAGAACTAAACTTCAAGTCCAGTTGATCTAATTGAATACAACAGATATGACTGCATAACAGGTTAGTTGTATGTCTTTTGGGGTTTGGGTGGTTAATTTACCTCCAATGTACATTTTCATTTGAGGGGTGAACATGCCCTTTAAAGAGGCATGATCTTTAGTGGTCATATGAGGTAAAAATGCCTTCAGTAAAGGGAATCTTTAACAGTTAGCCTTTGGCTTTTTTTATATATATATTTTATAAGAACATCCACAAAAGGGCACATCTCTACAGTGCCAGCAGATTGGAACTTCCTATTCCTGTAGAATTCTAAATGAATGCTTCTCTTCCTATAAATTAAAAAACCATTCCATTTTATATTGTGTTCTGATTTGTGCATTAAAAAATGTGATCGTCAGCGTAATATCCAACATAAAGAATTAACAGCGGTTTATGAGTTATCAAGTCCTAACCCAAAATGAATCGATACAGCAAAATGTTACTCCAGTTAGAGAATCTGTTTGCATCTGAAATCCCATTCACTGGCCAATATGTCTACAAATATAGGAATACTTCCTGGGCTTTACTGTGATTTCCTGTGAAAGGAACCAGTTATGAATACCTTTTTACAGAAATAATGTTTTTCTGTAGGGTGGGGATAGGCAGTCTGCAGCTCAGTAGGGTAATTCTACTTACCTTCAATGCAGATATAAGATAATGTAATCCGGATACATCCTGAAACAACATGCAGTGTGATTAAAGGGGAAATAAAGTATAATGTGAAGTTGAAACTGGGAAAATCACACAGTCTGTCCTTGTTCTAGTTAAGGGGATGTTGTGCACCATGTCTTATCCAATATATAGTGACTGACAATACAGGATTTTTTTTAATGTGTTCATACTAATAAAATGTTTGCAAAAAAACATTTTAGCCACTGTGGCAAAAGCTCTTCTTATAGTTCGGAACTGAAATCCATGCTAATGGCTAGCAAACGATTTGAAGGGTTAGGCACTAAGTTAGAGTTGTCCAACCTTTGTCCCTTTTAAATGAAAACTCCCAAGATTCCAGTGCAGCCAGGGAATGTTCGGAGTTGTTCCCTGCACTGAGCTATCGCTCATATGATCTCTATGTGACAGCAATACACTTAGCTAAATGGAAATCTAATGAAAGTCCTGCGTACAGATGGGGATTTCTGACCTCCTGCATTTGTTATAATGGCAATAAAACACTACAGTCTGTAGGAGGAGGGTAAACTGAGAATCGAATGTTAATGAACCAATTGCACCAACTGCCCTCTGGGAATAAGCAGTGTTGTGTGGGATACAAACACATGGTTTTAGACATGTAAGCTATAAGGGGGTTGTGGGGGGGGGGGGGGGTTGTTCCAGTTTTGTAATGTCAATGTAACCTTCAGCAGGTATATTTTTGTAACTTTTTGTGCCAAAGGAAAATGTTTTCTTTTTCCTATTCCCTACTGCACTGTGCCAGTCTGTTTACAGGACTTACTGTGAATGAAATATCTTGTTGGATACCTCAACTTCCTATGTAAAATGAGGGAAGTAACTGGTATTATTGGGTTGGATTTTTGTTTCTATTTTTTCCTATTTAATATTGTATACAAACTTTGACTTAATAAAGACTGAAAAACTGTCATTTAACAGAGTTTTTATTTATTCAGATTATGTTTGGGGAGACTGCCATGTTCTTTATTTGGATGGATAGTGCCTGACCCAGATAGGTAGGAAATCCTACTCTCACCTCCCTGGGATGGTTACATGAATGAGTTCACCACTCACTTTACTGCACTGTCTACCTGACTATCTGTAGCACATCTCCCCTTTATTTTACATTGAATAGGTAGTCATGCAAGTGGTGAGTTTTCACCCACCATAAAAAGCAATATTTTGATATCTCACTGCTCCTACTTGCAGCCACCCAGGGAAGGGGGATTAGAATTTTCTACTGCCTTGTCTTAGGCCCCCTAAAACTAGTAAGGGGTTGGACCATAGTGCATTAAAATGTCCTCATATTTCCTCATCACTGTCAGTTCGTTCTTAAAGGATAACTATACTGTAAAAATTAACTTTTTAAAAATCAAAAGCACCTGGGTTAAGGAGATAGGATTGGTTATTCCCACCTCCCAATATTGTTTTATTGAGGAGCTACAGCCCATACAGTTTTGATCTGCCAGGTTATGGCCCTGGGCCTTCCTGTATTAAAGATAGTGCTGAAGCAAACAGGAAGACTGGCAGAAGCAGTTTTCTTCATCCTGCTGCTCCTCATAGAAATGATATTGGGAGGTTAAAAGCACCAATCCTTCCTCCCTGCCTCAGGTAATTTTTATTTTAACTGTTTTAAAAAAAACTTTACACGCACTATAGTTTCCCTTTAAGGTGCCCATACATTAGAACTTACCTGCCTAACGATTCAGTAACATTCAATTAATTCTTCGGGAACCACCTTTATGATTCTTTTTAGTGACTGACATGATGGCAAAATGAATGGGCCAGGCGGGACTTCGGGATTGTATGTCGGTCACTAAAAAGAACAAGAAAGGGGGTTCATGAAGAATTGATTAAATGTCACTTCTTAGCAATTACAAAAAGGAAAGAATTTACAATTGATGGTATCACACAACCATCAGAGAGCTTAGGGCCATATTGACGTGTGATTGTGGGGCCGATCGTGACACGACTATGACTTTTTTTAGTATCGCTTAATGTATAGGCCAGGGCTCGTTGATGATCTACCAGGTCAGACCATCAACGATGCCTGGCGAATGGCTGTTTCATCTGACCAGCACCTAAGCAATAGTCTGCCAAAACCGCTCATTCTACAGTTTTGAGCCACTGATTGGCCCCACAATCACATGTCTGTATGGACCTTTAGAAAGAGATCTCTGACTTATCACATTCCCAAAGGTCTCAAACTGTCTGATTCCAACACACATATGGCAGACTAGATAAATAAATGTAATTACAGATTATTACTGTGTATTGACCTTCTCTCCTGCTGACTACTTGTAGGGGGGATCTTTGTTCTTTATTCTTTAAGGCTTTTTATTGAGTTTTATACAATACGGTCCATTTCCCTGGTGGGACACAGAGAATACATTGTGCACATAACACTCCGATGACCTTGTCTCGGTCACCCGATGACATCAGCACTAAGCTGCTTGCTAATGAGCTGATCAGCCAAGGGTTTTGTTTTCAGCAATGGATGAAATCCCAATCCTAAGCAGTTGCTGATCTTGCAAAGAACTTTTGTTACTGTTCCAGAGAACCCCTGGAACTGGGGACTTACCCACGTTGAACTGACAGCTCTGTCATTCACTCCATTTTAATATATTCCTATTAGCCCCCATCCTAAATTGGTAACTGCAATTACATTAATCTTATAATTATGAATTTAAAATAAGTGGATAAAAAGACATTGTAAAGGGCCACATAATATGTTTAGGGTGTATATGAGAATGTTAATATACCCACAATAAAGTAAATTTCTGGTCATCCCCTACGTGATAGTGATCAGTATCTGATGGATCATGTGTACGCTGTTAAAACAACGAATTGTGACAATGCACCATTGCTGTTGAAATTAACATTGATCCCTATTGGCTATTAGGAGTATATAGCAAACGTGGAAATGTATATTTGGCCAAACTGACCTCTATACAGAGCAACCAATCATAAAAGCCTTGTGCTTTGTCGGGCACTGTAGTCCTCCGAACAACTGTAATCTTAACTTCCCCTGTGTGTAATGATTTATTTCATTATATACACAAATTAAATAAATTGCATTGGATGTGCCAGGTTGGTTCTATACTTTTGGGTAATGTACAATCGTTGCATAATTCTCTCTAACATGTACATAGCATGGTGGAGCTTATGCTCTAATTATTATCACACCAACACCCCCCCCACCACCACCACCACCCTTGTCAGATTCTTGATCTACCATTCCGACAATCTGTTAGCTACCTACTAAAAAACATGCAGGAAGCAGTGAAAAGGCTTCACTTATGCTGTGAAAAGGCCAATAACTGTTCTTTTTTATTTCAGCATCTATAGAGCTAATTAGGCTGCTGGCTTGCAAATGAAAATGTTCCCCAGGGGCCTTTTCTGTGTGCCAATCAATTTTTTTAGGTCACACCCCTTCCCTGCCCTAATTAAGCCACACCCACTAAGTACTTAATATAGATAAAAAGAGACAGACAGACAAACATTGACAAACCGAGAGATAGATACACAGCCAGGAAGTTATAAATAGAAAGACAGAGAAATAGATAGACAGAGATAAATTGTAGACAGAGATACACAAATTAATGACACAGAGGAACAGTATTCCGTTACACCGGTAACAAACTGGAATTTCGGTATATATCGGTAGCAAACTGGCATTTTCATTATATACTGGTAGCCATGGGAATTTCATTACATACTGGTAGCTATGGGGTTTTCATTACATACTGGCAGCAAACTGGAAATTTCAGTATATACTGGTAGCAAACTGGAAATTTCAGTATATACTGCTAGCAAACTGTAATTTTCAATATATACTGGTAGCAAACTGACTTTCAGTATGGTAGCAAAGTGGCAATTTCAATATATACTGGTAGCAAACTGGCAATTTCATCATATACTGGTAGCCATGGGAATTTCATCACATACTGCTAGCCATGGGGATTTCATCACATACTGGTAGCGATGGGAATTTCATTACATACTGGTAGCCATGGGAATTTCATAACATACTGGTAGCCATTGCATTACATACTGGTAGCCATGGGAATTTCATCACATACTGGTAGCCATGGGAATTTCATCACATACTGGTAGCCATGGAAATTTCATTACATACTGGTAGCCATGGGAGTTTTTTTACATACTGGTAGCCATGGGAATTTCATCACATACTGGTAGCCATGGGAATTTCATTACATACTGGTAGCCATTGGAATTTAGTCACATACTGGTAGTCATTTCATTACATACTGATAGCTATTGGATCTTCTTTACATATTGGTAGCCATGGGAATTTAGTCACATACTGTTAGCCATTTCATTACATACTGGTAGCCATGGGAATTTCGTCACATACTGGTAGCCATGGGAATTTAGTCACATACTGGTAGCCATTTCATTACATATGTAAGCCATGGGAGTCACATACTGGTAGCCATTTCATTACGTATTGTTAGCCATGGGAATTTAGTCACATACTGGTAGCCATTTCATTACATACTGTTAGCCATGGGCACTTCATCACATAATCACAGCAAACTGACAATGTAATCATAAGTGGATTGCCCGGAACATGGGGAAGGTAATAGCCTAACAGGGCTATCACCTACCCGTGTGCAGTGTGGAGCAGAGCAGCTGGAGGCCGGAACAGTCATTGCCAGAAGAAGCCATGCAGAGAAATTGCAGAGGAGCGCAGGGGCAGCGGTTCTTAGTAGTACAACGTGGTCAGCATGATGACGTCATCGTGCCGGCCTGTGCGGTGATGTCATCGCGCAGCCACAAAGTACTACTGGGAACAGAAGATTCAGGGCACCTCTTCAGGTAAGCTATGTTAAAACATTCGGGGCATGTGCCCCGAATGTTTTAACATAGTGACGCCACTGATGGTCCGATGGTTCTAAATCTTCTTAGATTTAACTCCACAAATGTGTCCCCGTTGGTGCAGTGGGAATTTTTTGTGTGTATGTTTGGCCTTGTGTGAATACAGTGGATAGAAGAACTACATACAAAATGGCAGGGTTTTAATGATAAAAAAATGCCGGAAGGAGTTCTCTTCCCTCTTTGTCCTTCTGTAGCTCCTCTTATAGTTGCACCATGTGGTTGCCTACAGGAGGACCTAGTGACCGTGCCAGGGATGATAAAATTGTTTTTTCCCCCAGTCAGCAAGCAGCTTTGTTGCGCGTCTGCACTTCCAGTTTTTACCGGAAGTGATATCACAGCCATTTTTTGTTTGGAATCCCAGATTTCTTTGGGTCCGTGCGCGGCTATGACGTCATTTGGGAGCGCATTTTTTTGATGAGTCTGGGACACTTCCTCTTCCTCCCCTATAAAGGATTTAGCGCTACAACATCCTCCGGTTTTCGAAGTGATGTCACACAACGGTGAGGTATGCTGGTTTGGCAGGGGTGAGTTGGAAGGTTGTGCTTCTTTATTCTAAATTCCCAAATTATTGTTTTAGATCCCCTGGATTGGTGTTAAGCCTTGCCAATTTCTGCCTTACACAACTGCTGTTGCTGATTGTGAGTATGCTTTTATTCTTGCATCGGCTGACATTTTTTGGGTCTTAAAGGCATAGCTACAATAAAAAGTTTTTTAATCTGGTTTGCCTAGATTTCGTTCATCCTGGAGTCTGAACCTGTGGGCAAAGGTCACCAAAATAAAAAAAAAAACTAGGTAAGCACCAGGTAGGTATTTATAAAAGAGTGAGGCTATACATGTTGGTTTGTGTTACTAGTATATTTTCTTTCTTCTGTTTTGTTTAGTGCCCCCACCTCTAATAAATAACCTAAGGTGCCTGAAGGGATATAGAGGAAAAAGCAGAGGAGAAAACTGATACTCAGATAGTGTTGTCTGACAAAATATCTATGGATTCTCTGACAGTCTGCAGGAGTCTGAAAGCAAGAAGAGAAAGGCTAAATCAAAAACACATTGATATTTCTGAATCAGAAATCTGAACAAGAAAGTTCGGACCGATCAAATGATTCTACAGAGGAAGAGTCAGAGGATGAATAGTCAGAGGATGAAGAGTCAGAGGATGAAGAGTCGGAGGATGAAGAGTCAGAGGATGAATAGTCAGAGGATGAAGAGTCGGAGGATGAAGAGTCGGAGGATGAAGAGTCGGAGGATGAATAGTCAGAGGATGAAGAGTCAGAGGATGAAGAGTCGGAGGATGAAGAGTTGGAGGATGAAGAGTCAGAGGATGAATAGTCAGAGGATGAAGAGTCGGAGGATGAAGAGTCGGAGGATGAAGAGTCGGAGGATGAAGACTCAGAGGATGAAGAGTCAGAGGATGAAGAGTCAGAGGATGAAGAGTCAAAGGATGAAGACTCAGAGGATGAAGAGTCAGAGGATGAAGAGTCGGAGGATGAAGAGTCGGAGGATGAAGAGTCGGAGGATGAAGAGTCAGAGGATGAAGAGTCAGAGGATGAAGAGTCAGAGGATGAAGACTCAGAGGATGAAGAGTCAGAGGATGAAGACTCAGAGGATGAAGAGTCAGAGGATGCATAAAATATTTTTGATATTAATATTGTGGAGGCTTTGGTCAAGGCTATTCGTGACACTTTGTCTCTGTCTATTGAGCCTGCTATTGTTGCCTCAGCAGGAGGAAAGTCCATTGCTCTTCCAATTCATGCCTCTATGAGGCAAATTATATCTAATGAATAGAAAAAGGTTGAGAAAAAAGCAGAGACTGGAAATAAGTTTCTAAAGAAGCATCCCTTTAAGGAACAAGATGTTTAATAATTGGAAACATTAGTAGATGTTGATGCCAATGCCGATGCCGCTACCAGCTTCAAAGACCCTATGAATAGACGCATTGAATACAATACAAGAAAACATATATAGCAGGGGCTGCGTGCAAAACGTCTGTCGCTTTAACATCTACTTCAAGGGCTATGAGAGTCTGTCTCTCTGGTTTAAAAAGAAGCTATTGGCAATAATGTTAGAAAATCAAAGCAGCGGAGTTCATATCCGAAGCTTCTACGGATTTGGTGAGGCTCTCATCAAGGTCTATGGCTTAGGCTGCCAGAAGGGCTTCATGGTTTAGAAGTTGGGTGACTGATACACCCTCTAAAGCAACTTTATGTCAATTGCCTTTTAAAGGCTCCCTCGGATATCTATTCTTGGACATCCGATTCAGCTGATTCTCCTTTAGCCCCTAGTTAGTGGAGGGGGTGGAGCCAACAGTGGTATTTAGGCACCGAACAAAAGGTTTTCATTAGCCTATGATTAGGGGAATGGGGAGTTCCTGAAACGCTTCAAGCGTACTATTGCTTTTAATCGAATAAAGATGTGTTTTTAAGGAGCAACTGCTGTGACCAGTGTTTTCAAGTATGCAGGCTGAGAAAAGCACCGTCAATTTCGGTGAGAGAGTGTTTAAAGCCTTTAGGATACATGTCATCGGCAATACCCATGGTCGAATGGTCGAGATGGGAAATGAGACCTTTTGGAGGAGATAGCGTTATCATTGTGAAGTTCCTTTTGGAGGAGATAGCGTTATCATTGTGAAGTTCCACGGATGTGGTTGCTGGCAGTGGAGAATGCCGGGGGAGAGAGTTAAGGTAAGTAGAGTTCGGGGGAGTTTCTGACAAAACTATTATAGAGGTTGGGGCTGGGGGAGGAAGCCCTACTATACCACAAAGGGGATTTGTGCTAGGGGGAGGGAGAGCAAAACAGATGGGATAAGGGAGGGGGGGAGGTGCTCTGCGCATGGCAAAATTCGTCCGGAGGAGAGAGAGGAGACAGAGTCCTATATGCGACTTTGGAGGGGCATAGCAGGGCAGCCATTTGGAGCAGGGATGTAAGGTAAGGATTTTTATACACTACAGAGTGGGGCCAGTAGTGGGTAAAATGATAGTTTTGGGGGTTGACATGCCCTTTAAAAAAAACTAACTTTTTTGATTATTGGTCAAAATTTGCTTTTTGACTATAGTTACCTTTTAAGTAGATCAGTAGGTGTGTGTACCTGTGTAGGGCTGGGGGTTAAAAAAACAAGCTTTGTTGAGATTAGTCAAAATTAGTTTTTTTGACTTTCATTACCCTTTAAGTATGGCTGCAACAGTAATGGAGGGTAGGTCAGTAGTTGTGTGTACCTGTGTCACGTTAGGCAATAGTATCAAAACAGTAGGGTAGAATCCTGCACACCTCAATAAATCAACAATAAATGAATGCTGGGTGCTCCGGCACTGCAGCCAACAGTATAGGTCATTTATATAAATGTTTGTCTGAGGAAGGAACCGGTCTGGTTCTGAAACGTCACACAATAAATGGTTGAATTAAGACTGGTGTGCCTGGCTTAGATATAGATTGTGTGTCACGTTAGGGGTTAAAAAAACAAACTTTTTTGATTATTGATCAAAATTAGTTTTTTTCGACCTTAGTTACCCTTTAAGTATGCTTGCCACAGTAATGGATAAGTAGATCAGTAGGTGTGTGTACCTGTGTCGGGCTGGGGGTTAAAAAAACAAACTTTGTTGATGATTAGTCAAAATAGTTTTTTTTGCTGTAGAGCACTTCTTAAACACACACAATCCCAGTTGCTTTTGGTCCATTGTCCTGACTGTATAGAGACTGATATGAAGGCAATAACAAATTATTAAAATATCCATATATTATCTCACCTGTTTTTTTTATTTCCCAGTCCTAAAATCCATATATTTTGCATCTATAAGAAATGAAATGTCTTTCATTTGCAATTCTATAGTGTTGTAATTTAATTATATTTTTTAGCTTCCAATTGCTCTAAAAGTGGACCTGTTAGCTAGAGGAGTTATTATTAAAAATATTATATTGATGTGAATATGATACTTTTGCTTCACATACAAGATTTCTAAATAAAGTTTTTTTTTATTTCTAAATAAAGGTAAAAAATTTCTATGACTACATAATTTAAAATCTTCCTTATTGCTCTAAAAGTGTTTTACTGCCACAACTAATTCTAGTCCCTAAATATATACACTTTTCATATTCCGTAGTATATGTATTATGTATGTATGTATATATATATATATATATCATATCATTTTCAATCATTTTTTTAGCCTCCAGCTAAGGAGCAGGATATGATTACACCGGCTGTTGAGGGAGTAAGTAGAAACTGAGATATTAGCAAAGCATAACAATGACTTAGATGTGGAGGCTGTAATAGACATTCTCCCATTCTGGATGAGGTACATATTATTCATATACAGTTTTTATTTTTAATAGTGAACCGGATGTTGAGGAAGTAAGTAGGCAATAAAAACATTAACATAAAACCTAAAATGACATTTCCTATTATACCTATAACCAAAAAGCTGAGGTCCGTTTCTATCGTGTTATTTCCTTTGACCAAAGGGACAAAAAAAAAAAAAAAGGGGTGGGGGTGAAATAAGTTTCCATTGAGTAGCAGTGTATTCCGAGCACCAGGGCTCAGTGGTTCATACTGGTGAGAAAAAACATTTCCCTTTTCACAGCCTTTATGTCTTTACATACACACTTGGGATCTCCCACCAGGCTGACCAAAAAAGCAGCGTTTTCAGCTTCTAATGGAACAAATTTTCCTTACCCACAACCAGCCAACACTCTTGGCAATCCCAGGTGGGTCCAAAGAAAGCGACCAACCAAGCAAAAAGTGACATAACAGACTTTTTACAAAGGCCTGAAACTCCCAAGCGGACCCAAGATGGTGCCGGAACCCACGTGGTGAGAGCACGTGGGAGCCTCCTTGCATCAAAGAAGACTTAAGAACGCTATACCAGAATATAGAAAAAATTATACAGTCTTCACAAGATAAAACAATTCAAGAAGTGAAGCAAGAAATTACACAGTTAGGGGAACGGGTGGCCTCTCTGAGAAGCCACAACAGAGCAATTTTCTACGTACAGTCAACAAACAGGTGGAGATAGAGCTCCAAGAAGTACGCCACAATATAACATTGATAAGGGATCTCCAGGAGGACCTGGAGAACCGTTCCAGGCATAATAATATTAGACTGAGAGGAGTCCCGGAGGAGATAACGGACTTAGATTCCTTCCTTCAGAAACTCTTTCTCCAAATCCTCCCGGCAGAAACAACTCTGGACCCGCTTCTAGATAGAGCCCACAGGGCCATACGGGCAAAGCCAAGACCAGAGGACCCTCCCAGGAACATTATTTGTAAATCCCACTATTACAGAACGAAAGAGGCCATAATGGCGGCCAATAGAAATATGGAGACTGTATGCTGCGAAGAGGTACTGGTTAAACTATTTCAGGATCTGTCATCGGTGACCCTAGCCGATATCCTTCTTCGTCACGGGTGAACAAGAAACAACTTCGGCCTAACTGGAGATTACGAAACAGATGGACAGAAAGCAAGTTATTGGACTTCTATGTATCACGAACTCAGGCTTAATATTAACTCAAATATATGCCCTGATCTCTCTACAGTAACAATGGTAGCCACTAAGAATGTTTATACAAAACTGATTGTTTCCTCTCCACTGGTCTCTCTCACGTTTTCTCCCTTTTGTATTTCTTTCTCCTTCCTTCAAATCGCTATCCCTCTCCTTCAGAAACAGCCTTTGGGATTTAAAAGCTAAGGGGGAATTGTATGTTAGCAGTCGGGATGGGGGGGAGGGGGGAATGCCATTATATCAAACAACTATACAATGGCACGACAACAGATAAATCTAAAATCACTCCTCAACATATAGCAACATACTTGCAAGATCTCAACCTTCCGTCATTAACATCAGACCAAATCATATCACTCCAAAACCCCTTCACAGAAACTGAACACTCTTAAAGAACTCAAAGGGAGAAAATCACCAGGCCCAGACGGCTTTACTTCTTTGTACTACAAATCTTTCCATACTATACTCACTGTTCACTTTTTAACCATGGCCAACCAAATTCTGGAAGGCAAGGAGTCTTTCAACACAGATATGTTAGAGGCCCAAATCATCGTTCTCCCGAAATCTGATAGAGACACCACCCAGGTCACCAATTACAGACCAGTCTTGTTAATCAATGTAGACATAAAGATATTTTCTAAGATGCTTGCTAACAGACTGAAACATATACTCCTGAATTTAATTCACTATGACCAAACTTGCTTTGTATCGGGCAGGTAGACCACGACAACACTAGAAAGGCTTTCACACTTGTACAAACAGCTTACTCCAAAAAAAACACAAGGAATAATTCTGTCACTAGACGTGAAGAAAGCTTTTGACAGAGTGGATTGGACATATCTCAAACAGATTCTATGCAAATTTGGCTTTCCTCAAAATTACATAACAGCCACACTCAGTCTATATTCCAACCCAACAGCAAGAGTCCGCAACATGGGGATTCCATCAGAACAAATACATATTGAACTGTGGTTTCCAAACAAGTTGGAAACCAAAGGCTTCTCCTGCACAGTGCCGCCGGCGAGCAAAGCCTCAGACTCTACTCAGTGTGTGAGGGAGACAGGAAGTCCCTCCCCCTCCCTGCTGTGTGAAGGACCTGCAGCTGCAGAGAAGGTAAGGGAATCTACAGCCCTTCACTATGTGAAAACTCTGCCTGAAAAGGCCGATTCCACAGAGTTTTTTGGGGGGTATGGGGGGGGGGGGTGTCAGAGTGGCCTATAGCACCTGTGAGCGGGCGGTGCCATGGCACCCGTGAGTGGGCGGGGCCACATGGGGCTGTAAGGGAATGGGCCAATGGAGGGACCATGGGGGGCTGCAAAGGAGAGGAGACACAGGGCAGATTGACAGAAGTGCAGGGGACCTGGTGATGCTGCTGCCATATCACACAAAAAAATGTAAATATCTTCAAAACTATGTGAAAATAAATTGCAAACATTTTCAGAAGAGTAATTCCTATCAATTTACCTAAAGTAATTTTTGGACCACAGTTCCCCTTTAAGAACGGAACAAGGCAAGGGTGCCCAATGTCCCCAATACTGTTCGCCCTATGCATGGAACCCCTAGCAGAAACTATACGCTCCTCACAGGATATTCATGGTGTAAAAGTGGGCAACATAAAATCTAAAATCTCACAGTTCGCTGACGACACTTTACTCAGCCTAACACAACCCTTGATCTCACTGCTTTCCCTATATAAACAATAGAATTGTTTGGACTACTATCAGGATTTAAATGGAATAATTCTAAAACAGTAGCTTACCCGATACATCTTCCAGAACATGTAAGCATACCCCTAAAATCACATTTTCAGTTTAAACGGACAACCTCATCTTTTAAATATCTGGGTGTAAATGTCAGCCACGGTTTATAAACAGCATATTCTCACAACTACACTCCCATGATTAGTAAACTATCTAATAAACTAAACTCATGGTTGTCATTCCCCCTATCTCTCTTGGGACGAATCAACGCTGTAAAAATGAATATTCTCCCCAAGATTCTATGTTTATTTAGAGCCATACCTATGTTAATCAAGAAATCAGATCTACATAAACTACAAACGGCAATATCTAAATTTATATGGAAAAACAAAAAAGCTCAAATCAGAGCACTGAGTGCAGAGTATATGGCACGTCACAAAACTAAAGGTGGATTCAGGCTACTAATATATAGATATTATAAGGCTGCAATATTGGCTCAAACATTACAATGGGCTCAAGGGGCAGGAACAATATGTTGGGTAGATATTGAGAACCAGCTATTGTCCCTACTCCTCTCCTCAACCATACTATGGATTCCAGCATCACAAAGAAAGGGATTAAGCCATCATGACATTCCAACCATACAACACTCTCTACAACTCTGGGATAGATAGAACTCGCAACACAAATTAATAATAAGCACATCCAACCTACATCCCCTTTTTCACTTACCAACATTCCCAATGGGATTAGATCCAACAAAGGCTGAATTTTGGAAGGGGAAGGGTATAGGCAGAATAAGAGATTTGTGCAAACTAGACCACACCATCCTTTCTTGGCCAGAATTCCAAAACAAATTTCGAATAGAGGAAATGTTCTGGTTTCAATACACCCAACTGACACATTTTATCCAGAACAAAATACGTAATCTTTCTTCACCAAGTAAATTCGAGACCCTCTGCTCATTAATGCCATTACCTAAAGGAACAATAACCATTTTATATGATGTAATATGGCATGAACCATATTACATCGTATAATAGAGAATAGATTGGGGGAACAGTTGCAGGAGGACCAATGGCAAACTATCTTCTCTCAATCAGCCAAGTGCTCCGCCAATATAGAAATAAAAGTAAAATCGTATAAAATTTAATATGATTGGTACATAACCCCAACACTTCTGAACAACCTTAACCCTTCTATATCTACAAATTGTTTTAGAAACTGTGGAGCCCCTGCCGATCAATTCCACTGCAGGTGGGCATGCAGAGAGGCATAAAAAAATGTGGAAATACTGTGAATCACTGATAGTAGAAATATTTTCCAAAGATATCTTATTAGTAGTAGTCCGCATGGATTTATGAGAAATAGATCATCCCAGACAAATTTAATTGTTTTTTATGAAGAAGCGAGTAAGAAGTTAGATTCAGGCACAGCAGTGGATGGGGTATACTTGGATTTTGCTAAAGCTTTTGATACTGTGCCACATAGGGGACTAATGTATAAACTGAGGACTGTTGGCCTTGAAGAAAACATTTGTTCATGGATAGAGAACTGGTTATTGGATCGCAAACAGAGAGTGGTGGTTAATGGAGCTACATCTATGTGGGATAAAGTTCTAAGCGGAGTGCCTCAGGGTTCTGTACTGGGGCCGCTTCTGTTTAATCTGTTTATAAATGACTTAGAAGGGGGCATTGAGAGCAAGGTCTCTGTGTTTGCTGATGACACTAAACTATGCAGAACTTTGGAAACTTCAAATGATGTGCAAGTGCTGCAAGCAGACCTAGATAGATTATCAAAATGGGCAGTAGAATGGCAGATGAGATTCAATGTTGATAAATGTTGATAAATGCGGCTAGATCTCTCCTAGCTTTCAATTGGAAGCAATCATGTCCTTAGAAAGAAGCATTAATAGGGAAAATATGGTGGATTCACCCATAATGAATATTTAGCACACTTACTACAAAACACATTAAAAACATGGTAAAAAACCTGGGATATATGGATAATTAAAATGGATCCGAATGCCCAAGGTGGGATTGCTCATGGCACTCAAGCTGAAACACTACCAAAGCTCTCCGGAAGAACTCCCCCTGAGGACCCAGGGCTTTTAATTGAAGGCAGACAAGGTAATATTAATGATCTATAAAATAACCTGTATTATAACAGTTACACAAGGATGATGCTACTTTATGGTATATGTTTTGTTATTTTTTTTATATTTTTATGTTTTTATTATTTACAATTTGGATAAAAAAGTCATAAGCATGTTATAAGTATATATGTTTGTAAAAATCAATAAAAATCTATTGAACATAAAAAAAAGTTACGGATAAAGAATGAAATACACTTTTAGAAATAATAAAGTTTTCTTTTAGTTCCTGACACAGCACTGAATATTACTATGCAATCCAAGACTGAAATGCATTTTTAATGCAGATTGTTGAATCAGAGTATTAAAAAGAAAAAGTATTGCATAATGTTTTTTGTTTATTAAATAATAATAATAATCTTACACATAGGTGGAAAGTTTGGTTTGATCAACCACACTGATATTTTAGTTAATTGAGCAAAAACATCGCCCATAATTGCTGCTGTCTGATTTTTTTGCAAAATGAAAGTCTAAATTATTAGGCATAGAAATTATTCAATGGTCCATTAGATCAGTTGAGCTTAAACATTTGCTCAACATTTTCATTTCCAACTGACTACTGATCAGTATATCGTAGGTCTGTTGGGAATATCAGAGAAGTAAACTTGTTTATACCAGGCCTAAATCTTAATTTTTATGTAACTTGGGTTGTGATATTTCCAATTCCTCAGTGCATGTGTAGCCATTTCCCTGTATCTATCTAATGCTGGCTATACATTAGGCATACATTAGATAATTATATGGATTAGACATTTGTCCATAGACAAATGTCTAATCTATCTGTGTTTCTTACCTTCTGAAATTCATGTGACATTCTGTTAGGCCCATTTGCTGATCGCAAGATGGACCCCAAAAAGAGGACGGGCTAGGTGGTTCTTGGGACATCTCACAAATGTTGTGAGAAATGTCACAGGGACATCGGAAGGTGAAGTACAGTGTATGGGCACCTTAAGGAGCTAATAATAGATTAAATCTCAAGGCATTCACCTGTCCTTGTATACTTCCAACCCTATGTGATTCTGACATTTAATTGTACAAAAAATAATCATTTTCATATGTACTATTGTATTTATTCATCATTTTATCCTTTATTTCTTAGTCTCCAGCTGAAGGCATTGTCTGTGAACCAGCTGTGAAGTAAAAAATAAGTAAACATTTTGCCGTAATATCTGGAATCAAATTGAGCTTCCTATTAAAGACAATTTCTATCGAGTTTTCCTTAAATAAAGTGAAACCAGGATGTGCACAGTCATTTCCCTATTTTTTCTAGGGAAGCCATTATATAGGGTACATGGGACTAATAAGAGATTGACAAGGTTTCTAAACATTTTCATCTCCTTTTATACTATCAAACCTCTCCAATGCTAATACTTAATTGTATAATCATTTTTTATATGTATTAGCAGTTTTTTTAAAACTAGAACCTGGTCACGTTTTATATTATCTAATGCTGGCCATACACTAGGCATACATTATAAAGATTAGACATTTGTCTATAGACAAACATCTAATCTATCTAATGTCTAATGAACATATTTTATTTACAATGGATTTTACCTTCCGATTTTATTCATTAATTATTTACTTATAAATAAGGAGGGTCAGGCCAATAATGAGGAAAGATTGCCAGGGTATCAGGACAAATGGATAGAAGTAGAAGGGAGGAGGAGGAAAAAGCAGAAGAGAAAAGGAAGGAAGAGGGAAGAAGACCAGAAAAAATATACTAAAAGGGGGACAGGACCAGAGGGGGGGAAGGCCCAAAGGGGGGTAAAACTATTAATTGGAAAGTTCTAAAATGTGACATGACTGGAGGTAGAGCAGGACCAAAGGGGGGGCAGGCCCATGTAGAGGGAAGACCGTCTGGGTATCAGGATGAAAAGATGGAAAAGAAACTCTGGAATTAGGGAAAGGACGTAAGTTGGGGAGACATAGATTGGGGCAGAAATTACGTACAGGAAGAACCTGATTGGGGGCTAAAGCAGAAAAGACTGGAAGTAGGGAAGAACCAAATGTGGGAAAAACCCAAAGGGAAGCAAGAACAGAAGGAAGGCAAGACCGTTAAGTTGGCAGACATAGAGTGGGGAAGGACTGAAGGGGGGGCAGAACCAAAGGAGGGCAATGCCCAAAAGGAGATAAGACCAGATGGGGGACAGGACCAGAGGGGGGGCAGGACTGATGAGGGAGCAGGACCAAAGGGTGGGCAGGTCCATGACATTGGAATACCACCCAGGAATCAAAACGAAAGGATGGAAATAGAAGGGAAGAGGGAAAAAAAGCAAATGAGAAAAGGAAGGAAGAGGGAAGAAGACCAGGGGAAAAAAGGACTGGAGGTTGAGCAGGGCCAAAGGGGGGACAGGACCAGAGGGGGGAAGGCCCAACGGGGGGGGGCAGGCCCATGTGGAGGGAAGCCTGACTGGGTATCGAGCCAAAACAATGGAAAAGAGAACTACAGGGGGTGACAAGACCAAATAGGACAAGGACTGGAGGATGGGCAGAACTAAAGGGCTGGCAGTACCAGAGGGGGTGGGGGGGTAGGACTGGTGGGCTGGGGGGTGACAGACATAAAGGCAGACAGGACTGAAGGGGAGGCAAGACAGGAGGGCTAGGATAGGAAGATGGCAAGACCAGAGAGGGGCATGCCCAGGGGGGGGACAGGAAAAAAAGTTGAATGGCGCCTTCTAGCCTCTCATCAGTTTGCATATGTTGCTTATGCCTAGAAACATACTTGGTTGCAGGACCAGATGAGCAGCAGGGTCAAAGGTGGACAGGACCAGAGAGGGGGCAGGCCCTGAATTGGGGCAGACCTAAAGGCTGTGACAGCTTTTTGTTTTGGAGGCAAAACAAGAGAGGGGTAAGACCCATAGGGGGACAGTAAAAAAAACTTTGAACGGCGCCCTCTGACCTCTCAGTGCTCTAGCAGTTCACCTAGGCCACTTCCTAGATGCAGAACCAGATGGGCAGCAAAGGTGGTAGGCACAAAGCGGGACAGTACCAAAAGGAAGCAGACCTGTAGTTTGACAGCCTCTTGTTTTGAGGATTTTTAAACACTACACATTTGGGCCAGTAGTTGGTTACATTTTAGTTTATTCCAGATAAATATTAAAACATACATCACACGTCGGCAGGGCTCTTCAGCATGGGAAGGACAAGGAAGGTGCCTGATACGCTTCATGACTTCAAATCACTTCATCAGAGGCTGACAACCCTTGTCTCACATACAAACTATATATAAAGCATTTCCCTTGTTGAAAATCCATTCACACCTCAGACATGGTTTCTTTATTTTGACATGAATGGCCTCTTTTTTAAGAAGTCCTGTTCTTTGGCCAAGATGCAGATACATGGTTGGGTCCTGACAAGAGGAACTGGCTCTTCTGTGCTGGGCTATATGTTGGTGCAACTGCTGTTTAGTCTAGTCTACCCCACATACAAATCAGAGCACTCTTCACTGCACAGTACTGCACTGCGTATATGATGTTACTCTTTTTGTTTAATAGTATTTACCTTTTCTGAGGCCTTTATATATCAGTAATATCATCCAACAATGGTTCCTGAAGCGAAATATATATTTTTTTAAAGAGCGTCCTGATCCTTCGTAACATCTTGTGTGGTCAAGGATGACTTCCAGGATACCTTGGCAATAACTGGATCAACCATAGGAACTCCAATTCTGCTCTATCCTCATGAATTTTGAGTGAGAAAAAATAATTTTATTAAAAATTAGATTAGTAATTATTTTTATGAACACAAAAGGTAAGATACAAAGCAAGCTTCTCATTTAAATGATATATTCAATGGTTAAGTTGGTAAAGGCTGGTAAAGGTGGTACTCGGACTCAGGGTTTGATTGCTCTGTCTGTGGAAGATTTTTTAAATCCCTCTGATTACAGACACATTTGCTTTAGCTCTGAAGAACCTTGTGAGACCATGAAGTGGTTGCCACAAGTTTCCACTGATGCTTCCACCATCAGAAGAATATGAGAGATCCCCAAACAGATTTTCCATTGCTTTTTACCCAGGAAGAAAAAGGTGTCACAAAGTATTTGCATTGCTTACATCTGGTTCTATGATGAAGACTCTTCACAGAGGACCAAAAAGAATCAATAAATAGGGGGGGGGGGATGCCTTTTAACTTTAAATGTGAGTTGCAGATTTCCTGGAGGGCTACCAGTTAGACCCTCTAATCTTGGACCCTTTGACTTGTTCTGTGCCCTTCCTGGCTACATTTCTGCATTATAATTGCCAATATGGAACTGTGTTTTCTATCACCAGCTAGACGGCATTATGCCTGTGCTATTAGGAAAATGAATGTCACTTTTAACCATTTCTGTTTCACACAGGAACTTGTATAAAGAAATCCTCATACAGATATCTTTGTATTTTTCACACCTTCTGCTTATTAATTAGCTTATGTTGTTTATTCCTATAGAGAAAACATTAATACAGATTAATACAGATTATACAGCACATCAGAACTAGAAAGGGAAAATATAAACTTTGAATTTGGCTTGAAAGGCTGCATTTTAGAAGGGAATGTGTGTGTTTGTGCTGCAATTTTAAAATTCAATTATGCCAATGATGAGGACATTGTTGTTTTTACTTACAATTTAAATATGGCTGTCACATGAATTGGAGGTAGGGCAGTTGGTGTGTGTACTTGTGTCAGGCTGGGGGATAAAAGACTAACTTTTTGATTGATCAAAATGTATTTTTGAAAATAGTTACCCTTTAAATATGGCTACCACAAAAAATAAGGGTAGTTCAGTAGGTATGTGTACCTGTGTCAGGTTGGTGGTTAAACAACAAACTCTTTTGATTATTGATCAAAAAATGTTTTTAACTTTAGTTACCCTTTACGTATGGCTGCCACACTAATGGATAAGTAGATCAGTAGTTTGTTTTTTAAAAAAAAAAAAAACTTTTTAGATGATTGGTCAAAATTAGTTTTTTTGACTTTACCCTTTAAATATGGCTGCCATGAAAATGGAAGGGTAGGTGAGTAGACGTGTGTACCTGGTTCAGGTTGGAAATAAAAAAAATAAATTTTTTTGATTAATGATCAAAATTAATTTTTTGGAATTTAGTTACCCTTTATGTATGGCTGCCACAGTAATGGATAAGTAGATCAGTAGGTGTGTGTACCTTTATCGGGTTGGGGGTTAAAAAAAACAAACTTTGTTGATGATTAGTCAAAATTTGCTTTTTGACTATAGTTACTCTTTAAGTATGGCTACCACGGAAATGGGAGGGTAGGTCAGTAAGTGTTTGTACCTGGGTCTGGTTGAGGGGGTATATCTTTTTTTGTGTTAACAACCATAAAGCTATCTTTTATTGAGAATAAATCAAAATTAGGTTTTTTGACTTAAGTTACACTTTAAGTAAGGCTGCCACAGGAATGAAAGGGTAGGTCAGAAGAAGTGTGTTCCCATGTGAGATTGGGGTATGTCTTTTTTGTGTTTACAACCATAAAACAAACTTTTATTGAGGATGTATCAAAATCATTTTTTTTTACTTTAGTTACCCTTTAAGTATGGCTGCCATAGGAATAAATGGTAGGTCAGTAGGTGTGTGTACCCGTGTAAGGTTGGGGGTATGTTTTTGCATGTATGATGACCATATAACTAACTTTTATGGATGATTGATCAAAATTAATTTTTTGACTATAGTTACCCTTTAAAGGGACACTATACTGAAAAAATTACTTTGTCCCATCTTAATCTATAATTGAATACATGTAAGTAGCACTTACTCTGATTTGCGTGTGTTGCTGCATGCCTTCAATCCAGCACACATTTTTTTTAGGAGCAGTATCCCCCCTTCCTCTTTTAACCACTCCCACTTCCATCCGACCTGACTTTTTTCCCACAAATCAACTGTCAAGCCTGCACACAGCATACAGCATTCCCACTGTCAAAACTCTCTCACCATTCCAGCTACAGTAAAACTACTCACAGAAGAATAGTTTTTGAGAGCAAGGAACTTGATTGACAGCTGAAATATAAGAAGTTTTAGATTGGATTTCTAAAGAAATAGGGGGCGGATCAACAAAAAAATGATACAGTGGTGGTTTGGAAGAATTATATTTCCCAGTTATGGTCAATTTAAAATAACCTTTTTTCGGTATAGATGCCCTTTAAGTATGGCTTCCATGGGAATGAAAAGGTAAGTCAGTAGGTGGGTGTACCTGTGTCTGTGTGGGGGGTTAGAGGTATCAGCATTTGTGTTTATGACCATAAAACAAACTGTTTTGATCTCATGACCCTTAAACCTGGAAATATCCACATTTGAGGATTGTTGCCATTATAGTCTATGGGAAAAAATGTCCCGAAATTCACAGATAACGCCGTAACGCTTCCGCAGATTCCTTAGCTAGGTAATAGCACAATTCTCCTATATGCCCCGCACATTTGTTCCAAATTTCATGTCTCTAGCTCAAAAAGAGTGGGAGGAGATACAGTCCAAAAAAGCGGAAGAATCAAATGGAAGAAGAAGAAATAGAAAGAACAGGAATTTGTCTCTTCAAGCCAAATTAATCAGCATGGATTTCTGTCAAACAAACTTGCTTGGGTGAGTAAGAATTTAGACTCTGGCATAACAATATAGGCGACTAATGTATAAGCTAAGGTCTGTTGGGCTGGGGTGGCACATTTGTACATTGTTAAAAAATTGGTTGATGAATAGGATGCTTAGAGTAGTTGTTAATGGGGATTCTTCAATATGGACTAAAGTTCTAAGTGGGGTGCCACATGGTTCTGTGTTGCGGCCGCTTCTATTTATTCTGTTTTTATTAATGATTTGAAGGTGGGTCATATCAGCAAGAACTCTGTGTTTGCGGGTAACACAAAACTTTATTGACCAATAAAAGCTACAGAAGATGTGCAATTGTTACAGGCAGATCTAGGTAGATTGTCACATTTGGCTGCTATGTAGCAGGTGAGATTTAATGTTGATAAATGTGTGATGCATTTGGGGCTTAAACATTTTTGTACTAATATAAATGTTTCTGTGTTAAGTGATTTTTTGGAGTTTTGGTGCAAGCAAGCAGTGCCAGGCGGCAACAGGTAGAGCCAGCAAGATATTGTCTTCTATAAAGAGAGGTATGGATTCAAGGGAGAAAATTCTTTGTACAAAAGGGACATCTTGGAAATGAAAAGGGTTCAGAGAAGGAAAACTATATTAATAATATGTATACAGATTGGAAACCTTCTATAGTGCAGGTTAGCATAAAGGTACACTATGGTACATTTACGACCACGTGGCCATAGAATAAAATGAGGTACTAGAGTACTGCAATGCTATTGAATAGGTGATTGTACAATTATGACTGTGATTGTTAATGTAGGATTGTGATCACAATTGTACAACCCGCAATAGTAATTGAATGATCGCAGTCGTAAAAATACTGCCTGTTAAAAGCACGGTATTACAAAATAAACATTTTTTGAGATTTAATTTTGTGATGTCATGCTTGTATCATTGCTAAGTTTACTTTTCATATACAGTAGATAGTAACATAGTTATGGAGGTTGAATAATGACATACGTCCATCTAATCCAATCTTACCTACCCTACTCATTAACCCTACCTAGCAGTTGGTCCAGAGGAAGGCAAAAAAACAGATTTAAAAAAGGGTGAAAAAAATTCCCCCACCGGAAAGTATCGCTGGATCAACCACAACTGCAGTAGATTATTAATACCAGTAATTCTCAATAGTTTTTAGTTTTAATAACGTATCCAGTCCACTTTTAAAGCTATTCCATGAACTTGCCATTACCACATCTGCTATGTTACTATGTTACACTTTCACTATTCTCACTGTAAAGAAACCTTTCCTAATCTGAAGATGAAATCTATTTTCTTTTAATCTTACTGTACTTTACTATACTGTAAAAATGTACTGTTTAAAATGTAAAGTACCTGGGACAGGGAGGTAGGATTGATTATTTATACCTTCTAATATTGTTTGGTTGAGGATCTACAGCACATACAGCTTTCATCTGCCAGGTTAGTGCCCTGGGCATTCTTAAATTAAAATGCAGAAACACCCAGGAAGCTTGGCAAAGGCAGTTTTCTTTGTCCGGCCATTCCTCATAGAAATATTATTGGGAGGTAGAAAGCAACACTCCTACTTTCCTGCACCAGGTACTTTTTTTTTTAAAACTATTTTTGAAAAAACTTCATACGCACTATCATTCTCCTTTAAAAGATGTCCATGAGTCTTCTGATATGACCAATTAGTGAGCAATGCACTCAAGACATAATATTATTGTGATTCTAAATGGCTATTTCTCTAACTTGTATACCTAGCTTAAGAGGAATAGAATTAACCTTTAGATATTCCATCCTGGCAACGGGGTAGATGTGGTAGCGAAATCTCTGTTTTTGCTATAAAGTAAAATCTAATATAAACACTAGCATGGAGATTCAATAAAAGTTCTTATCACTATCACTATATAAAAATAGTGTTTGTTTTGCCCCAACCAATCAGATGCTAGCTTTCAAATGTTAAATAAGATCTGATTGCTTGGAGCAAAATTAGCACCACTTTAAACGATAAGAACTTTTATTGAATTTCCCTGTATATACACTACATAGACTATCTGCTGTGGCAGATACCTTAGTTATTTGACAGACCCAGAAAGATGAAACATCAAAAAAAAAATGCATATTAAAACAAACCTTATTCAAACAGGTTAAAAACATGGACCTAACTCCTTGGCAGATTTTGGAGATGTGATATTTTTTGAGGATCAACTAGAGTCTAAAACTAACTTGGGGCAGAGATTGGGTGGGGAGACTTCTCTGATGTTTGAGGGGTTTGGTTAATCCAATAACCTGGGTTTTCATGTTGAGTAATTACTAGGACATCTGCACAATTGTAGGCAGATACTGCTAAAGTGCCATATTGCTTTTTAATGCCGTTGAATACTACTGATGTTTTACAGCCACGCCATAAAATGAAATATCATATAAATAATAATATTATAATATCATTCCTTAGTTTTGGTGGGTTTCTCTCATATTGATATTTCACCTACCTACAAGCAAAAGCAGTATGTTTCTTTTCAGTTACCTGGATTCCCTACAGATCTGGGCCCATTCACAAGGCAACCTAGGTTCCTGAACCCAGAAAATGTCAGGGACCCCAGCTTAGATGCAGGAATAGTATTACAGTCCTTATAATATATATAGCAAACAAGGGGGCTCCAAACCACAGTCCTCTTAATCCAACTCTGCCCTGCCTCCCCAAAAAATTACTAATTATCAATGTACATTTTTATTATGATATTTACAAAATAGTTTAAATGAAAGAGAACACGTATTATAGAAACACAGCAATAGAATTTACTTTCGAGTAAAGAATAAACAATAGTCTTTCTTTATAAATATATATATATATATATATACACACACATGGATAGGATCCTCCACTTACAGCATATGCAATCTTGTATTAACATTGTATCCACGATGATATTTAAATGCTCTGTTTTAACCCCTGAATAAATAGCACAAAATATATGAAATGATGTCACTTGTAGAAAGCAGCACACAAGCCTTAGAGTCCACACTACCCTAGAAAACAAAGGCAAATATTTACAGCCACATTGTCAGGAATGTCCAACCAATGGCTTTCATGTTATTGATGTTCAACCCCCAGGATCCCAGTATGTGTAATTGAGAAGATGTAGAAAACTTGTTGCTATATTATCTGATCACTTTCCTGATGCCCCTATAGAAAAACGCTGTTTGGTCAGTCAGCAGTAGAGAAGGGCCTTCCAAATCAAATGAGTTATCCAGATGTGTTCCTTAGAGAATAGGATTAATATCTGGAAAATGGCATCTCAATAGCCCAGAATTCTCAGTTTTACAAGTCACTGACCATTATAAAAAAAAAAAGGGTCCAGGTTTCAGCTCATCATATTGGGCCTAATTTCGGTGCTAACAAATTATATTTTGATTCTTCAATAAAAGTTTTGGGAAAACACTATTCTATTGAACAAACAATACATTTGAACAAACCATTCATTAAATCCAGCATGACATTATATTGAAAACAGTAACACAAACAAGAGAAACAACGACAAAGAAAGATGATCTACTCCGTCAGAAACATAAGTCATTGGGGTGTTGGGAACCCATTCCATGCCTGGGTTCCCTATCAGAGCATGCTGCTGGTAAAGGGACTCCTCATGTCAATGGCAAGAGTTAAAAGGAAGTTTGGTCACACCCCCATGGAGCTCCACAGAGGACTCTGCCCACTCTATGACGTCACCAGTGGAGTGAGAAGAACAGGTGGCCATCTTGAAAATTTCACCAGGTGTCATGATGTAGCTCCACATGTTAAAATCAGAAATTTCCCCGACAAAAGCCTGTGTGGCATCAAATCGTCCTCCCATTGTGTCCTAAATAGTGAAAACAATTAGGGAAAAATTAGATAATCAAGGAATTAATGTATGTCTCATATTATTTCCTACCTAGGGACTATGCACATAGTGGAAGCATTAACCTTGGTTTAAATAAAACAGTCTCTATTTCAATTGATATGGGACTGAGTCTAAATGGTGCATCTTGTAATTTTCAACTTATAATTCAAACATCTTTATTTAATGCAACCCTTTACCTGTTCCTGTCCAAGGATAAAAACTCCACCAGGTTTTACTGGATGCCAAGGTGCCAGATTCTCACCACTTCCCCTCCACACACCATCCAGATAAGATTCCCAGACGCCTTCTCTACTTGACCAGGTGATACAAATATGGTGCCATTTTGCATCATTAATTGCAAGTGGTAGAGTTGTAGCCTAAGTGGATTTAAGGAAAGTTGTTTACTGAAACAAGGAAACTGGTACTTTAATCTTGTTTTAGAGCATTATGGGTTTAACCTAAATCCTTCAAGTAAGTCTTATGAGATAGTTCCCCAGTCTAACAATGAATGCAGACTGATACTGTACTTTATAGCAGACTAATGTCATAACCTGTCATACTGTAAAGAGCTTTATACAGCCCACAGAAAATTTGTCAATGAACCACATGACATAAAACCCGTGGGAAAGAAAGGCTCCATTATTAACTTGCATTGGATGTATATTCCTAAAGGATATTACCTCTACCATAAAAACCCCATTAATCCCATCCTGCCGGATCACGTAATAATGTTGGAGAGAGGCGGACAATGTTCTACTGCACAACTCAAGGTACCATGGTACAGAATAGACTGCTCAGCTACTGCCAAGTCTGTGTTGGTTGTGACTAGAAAAATCCTGTCTGGAGTGATTATTAGATTTAGCTAACGTATGTACCTAGCTCACATGCATATGAAACCTTCAGAGCAGATCAATCTGGCTCCACACCTGAAAGAAGCGGGTGTTCCCATTGGAAAATCTGGGGGGGAGTCCAGCCCTTTGATAAAGGGGGCAGCACTACAAGCCAGACTTTCATGACTAAAGCCTCGGACACATGTAAGATGTTGAACCAGACGAACGACCCCGAGTGTGTGCACGCGTGACAAACTGCCTTTCCGGATGATAATCACACGTGTATGCGTTTGGTCAGGCATCGTTTGATGATCCGCCATGGTGGATTAACAAACAATGCCCAACCAAATGCATACACACGTGCAATTATTAGCCAAAACAGACATTCACTGCCCGTGTGCGTCATAGTCAGGGGACATTTGTCAGGTTAAACTTCTTAAACATGTACAAGGCTTAAGTATGGGGAAACCACAGAAAACCCATTGGGTGAGGACCTGGCAGTTTAGGGAGGGTATTGTTGTCCTTGCTGTCTTGTCTATTGGCCTTTTAAGGAACATAAAAGTTTTCAATACATTATTAGCAGATAAACACAAGTTTTTTTAGTGTTACCTTGTCATTGATAAGCAACTCCATGGGATTGTTCCCCCACTCTATCAGTACAACTTCATTGGCTTGACCAGGAACTGAGTAGGAGAATGGCGTTCCCACCCCTGGAGAAGAATTCGATTTCAACCACAAGCAGATTGTAAAGGTGAAAATCTCATGATGAAGGGTCCTTGTCACCTTAGCGTACATGTAGCTCGTTCTGAGAGGGAAACTAACTCTGAAGTCATTGGACTGCTTATCAAATGTGTACCCTACTGAAACAAGATAAGAAAAGAGCTTAGAGTAACAGGTGTGCACCATGGAACTGAATTAATAATGTCTGCAAACAGTTTTTATTATTTTCATTTATTATTTAATCCATTGATTGTAAAAGAGTTAATGTTTAAACCTGTAGGTTTTCATTATCTCTGTTTGACAGTTTTGAAATGAAAAGTAATATTTGACATAACTTTATGATCAGTCACCTGAACGTTCCAATGTGTAAATATCAGTATATTATTATTTCATGTTCTGGATTATGATTAGTTAAATGAATAAGGTTTTCAACATCTGGTTAGTAGCTTTGTCTTGCATGAAAACCCAAGATATTAAGTTGTTATGTTTGAATTAAGTTGTAAGAAATCTGGTGACCACCAGGATAGACTGGTATACACTGTATGTATAGTGACCACCAGGATAGACTGGGATAGACTGTACGTATAGTGACCACCATCATAGACTGGGATAGACTGTACATATAGTGACCACCATCATAGACTGGGATAGACTGTACGTATAGTGACCACCATCATAGACTGGGATAGACTGTACGTATAGTGACCACCATCATAGACTGGGATAGACTGTATGTATAGTGACCACCATCATAGACTGGGATAGACTGTACGTATAGTGTCCACCATTATAGACTGGGATAGACTGTACGTATAGTGTCCACCATCATAGACTGGGATAGACTGTACGTATAGTGACCACCATCATAACTGGGATAGACTGTACATATAGTGACCACCATCATAGACTGGGATAGACTGTACGTATGTGCCACCATCATAGACTGGATAGACTGTACATATAGTTGTACCACCATCATAGACTGGGATAGACTGTACGTATAGTGACCACCATCATAGACTGGGATAGACTGTACGTATAGTGACCACCATCATAGACTGGGATAGACTGTACATATAGTGACCACCATCATAGACTGGAATAGACTGTACGTTAGTGACCACCACATAGACTGGATAGACTGTACGTATAGTGACCACCATCATAGACTGGGATAGACTGTACTATAGTGACCACCATCATAGACTGGGATAAGACTGTACTTATAGTGCCACCATATAGACTGGGATAGACTGTACGTATAGTGACCACCATCATAGACTGGATAGACTGTACTATAGTGCACCATCATAGACTGGATAGACTGTACGTAAGTGACCACCATCATAGACTGGGATAGACTGTACTATAGTGACCACCACATAGACTGGATAGACTGTACGTATAGTGACCACCATCTAGACTGGGATAGACTGTACGTATAGTGACCACAAGGATATAGACTGGATAGACTGTACGTATAGTGACCACCATCATAACTGGTAGACTGTACGTTAGTGACCACCATCATGACTGGGATAGACTGTAACTATAGTGACCACCATCATAGACTGGGATAACTGTACGTATATGTCCACCATCATAGACTGGGATAGACTGTACTATAGTGACCACCATCATAGCTGGGATAGACTGTACGTTATGTCCACCATCTAGACTGGATAGACTGGTACATAGTGACCACCATCATAGACTGGGATAGACTGTACGTATATGTACCACCATCATAGACGGGATAGACTGTACGTATATGTCCACCATCATAACGGATAGACTGTACGTATAGTGACCACCATCATAAGACTGGTATAGACTGTACATATAGTGACCACCATCATAGACTGGGATAGACTGTACGTATAGTACCACCAGTAGACGGGATAGACTGTACGTATAGTGCCCACCATCATAGACTGGGATAGACTGTACGTATAAGTGACCACCATCATATGACGGGATAGACTGTACGTATAGTGCACCATCAATAGACTGGGATAGACTGTACGTATAGTGACCACACATCAATAGACTGGGATAGACTGTAAACATTGTGACCACCATCTAGACTGGGATGACTGTACGTTAGTGACCCCATCATAGACTGGGATAGACTGTACTATAGTGACCACCATCTAGACTGGGATAGACTGTGTATATGACCACCTCATAGACTGGGATAGACTGTACGTAATGTGACCACCATCATAGACTGGATAGACTGTAGTATAGTGACCACCATCATAGACTGGGATACTGTACGTTAAGTGACCACCATCAAGACTGGATAGACTGTACGTATGTGACCACCATCATAGACTGGGATAGACTGTACATAGTGACCACCATCATAGACTGGGATAGACTGTACGTATAGTGACCACCATAGACTGGGATAGACTGTACGTATAGTGTCCACCATCATAGACTGGGATAGACTGTACGTATAGTGACCACCATCATAGCCTGGGTTACTGTACGTATAGTCCACCATCATAGACTGGGATAGACTGTACGATAGTGACCACCATCATAGACTGGGATAGACTGTACTTATATTGACCACCTCATAGACTGGATAGACGTACGTATAGTGACCACCATCATAGAACTGGGATAGACTGTACTATATGTGACCACCAATAACTGGGATAGACTGTACGTATAGTGCCACCATCATAGACTGGGATGACTGTACGTATAGTGACCCCCATCATAGACTGGGGATAGACTGTACGATAGTGACCACCAATAGACTGGGATAGACTGTACGTATAGTGACCACCCAGGATAAGACTGGATAGACTGTACTTATAGTGTCCACCATCAATGACTGGGATAGACTGTACGTATAGTTGACCACCATCATAGACTGGATAGACTGTACGTATAGTGACCACCATCATAGACTGGATAACGGTACTATAGTGCCACCATCATAGACTGGGATAGACTGTCATCTAGTGACCACCATCATAGACTGGATAGACTGTACTATAGTACCACCACATAACTGGGATAGACTGTATATAGTGACCACCATCATAGACTGGGATAGACGTACATATAGTGACCACCATCATAGACTGGAATACTGTACGATATGACCACCATCATAATGGGATAGACTGTACGTATGTGACCACCATCATAGACTGGGATAGCTGTACGTATAGTGACCACCAGCTGATAGACTGTAGTATCTGACGCACCATCATAACTGGGATAGACTGTACGTATAGTGTGACCACCATCATAGACTGGGATAGACTGTACTATAGTGACCACCATCATAGACTGGGATAGACTGTACATATGTGACCACCATCATAGACTGGGATAGACTGTACGTATGTGACCACCATCATAGACTGGGATAGACTGTTACATATAGTGACCACCATCATAGACTGGATAGACTGTACATAGTAGTGACCACCATCATAGACTGGGATAGACTGTACATATAGTGACCACCACATAGACGGGATAGACTGTACATTAGTGCCACCAATACTGGATAGACTGTCTATATGACCACCATCATAGACTGGATAGACTGTACGTATAGTGACCACCATCATAGACTGGGAAGACTGTACGTATAGTGTACCACCATATAGACGGGATAGAACTGTAACTATAGTGCCACCCTCATAGACTGGGATAGACTGTGACATATAGTGCCCACCATCATATACTGGGATAACTGACATATAGTGACCACCATCATAGACTGGGATAGACTGTAAGTACAGTGACCACCAATAGACTGGGTTAGACTGTACGTACACGTGACCACAGGATGACTGGGTAGACTGTACGTACAGTGACCACATGAATAGACTGGTTAGACTGTACGTAGTGACCACCAGATAGACTGGGTTAGACTGTACGTATACGTGACCACCAGGATAGACTGGGTTAGACTGTACGTACAGTGACCACCAGGATAGACTGGGTTAGACTGTACGTACAGTGACCACCAGGATAGACTGGGTTAGACTGTACGTACAGTGACCACCAGGATAGACTGGGTTAAGACTGTACGTACAGTGACCACCAGGATAACTGGGTTAGACTGTACGTACAGTGACCACCAGGATGACTGGGTTAAACTGTACGTACAGTGACCACCAGGATGACTGGGTTAGACTGTACTACAGGACCACCAGGATAGACTGGTTAGACTGTACATACAGCGACCACCAATAGACTGGGTTAGACTGTACGTACAGTGACCACCAGATAGACTGGGATAGACTGGAGATACAAAAACAAAAAAAAAAAATGTAAAATACACACTTAGACTTTCTTCCACGGGTTTAACTTACTTTAACCCATAATATAGACATGCGGGTTATACTGTACGTACAGTGAACACCAGGATACTGGGTTGACTGTACATACATGACCCCAGGATAACTGGTTAGACTGTACAACATGACCACCAGGATAGACTGGGTTAGACTGTACATACAGTGACCACCAGGATAGACTGGGTTAGACTGTACATACAGTGACGCACCAGATAGACTGGGTTAGACTGTACTACAGTGGACCACCAGGATAGACTGGTTAGACTGTACGTCACAGTGAACCACCAGGATAGACTGGGTTAGACTGTACGTACAGTGACCCACCAGGATAGACTGGGTGACTGTACATACAGTGACCACACAGGATAGACTGGGTTAGACTGTACGTACAGTGACCACCAGGATAGACTGGGTTAGACTGTACGTACAGTGACCACCAGGATAGACTGGGTTAGACTGTACATACAGTGACCACCAGGATAGACTGGGTTAGACTGTACGTACAGTGACCACCAGGATAGACTGGGTATAGACTGTACATACAGTGACCACCAGGATAGACTGGGTTAGACTGTACATACAGTGACCACCAGGATAGACTGGGTTAGACTGTACGTACAGTGACCACCAGGATAGACTGGGTTAGACTGTACGTACAGTGACCACCAGGATAACTGGGTTTAGACTGACATACAGTGACCACCAGGATAGACTGGGTTAGACTGTCGTACAGTGACCACCAGATAGACTGGGTTAGACTGTACATACAGTGACCACCAGGATAGACTGGGTTAGACTGTACGTACAGTGACCACCAGGATAGACTGGGTTAGACTGTACATACAGTGACCACCAGGATAGACTGGGTTAGACTGTACGTACAGTGACCACCAGGATAGACTGTACTTACAGACAATATCTGGGAAACTGGACGAGAGGGTAAAACTATGAACAGTTATATATGTGAGCAATGTTTTTCCTAAAATGACAAAGGTAAATCAACTTCCAACATTTAAAGAGAAAGTATTTTTTACCCTTTTCAATGGCAGAAATGACCGAATCCAATGTGTGTCTGGCTGGATCCTCATGTGCCTGTCCATGTTCCTTCTCTTGATGGTCAGTATCATTCTGACCATGCTCCTTCTCTTGATGGCCAAGAATCTGATGTTCCAAGATGCTAATCTTTTTCTGCAAGGTGTCTCTTAAAGTTGGTGAGAAGACTGAAGAGTTCTTGTTTGCCTGAAAAAAAATATAATACCTGAGTATTGGCAATACACAAGGGTTTGAGTGTAAAAACACACAGAGAAAGATGATCAATGCAATATCTGTGCTAGTGCAAACAGTAAAAAGAGAAAAGCCTTCCAATCATGTCAAGGTAACCCCAGTATGGCATGTTCTAACTAATTGCCTAGGGTCATTTATCTGGGCTGACACTCCCTGCTAGGTTGCATTTTATTGGGAAGGTTGTCTCCCTGACCTTGCAACTTTAGACAAACTGGCAGGAAGCATTTTAACTAAATTCAACCCCCATCCCATTATTATATGTTACTAAGCTTTAATGCTTTAGATATTGTTTGCATACTAGAAAATCAACAAAATAATAAACAAATAAAAAGTCTTACTAAATTTAGTTTGTTGTTAAATTATACAGCAGAATTTAGGGTTAAAGGACAACTACACAAAAAAATTCAAGTGACTATAAAACAAACTCCGTAATCACAGAGAAGAGAAGGTAGGAGGACGTTTTATCATTTATTGGGAATCCTGCTCTGAAGTTGTACAGAAATTGCACTGTCAGAGTCTCTGATTTCCTCTCACACACACATATGCAATTGAGCCTAGAAGTGTGCAAAATTCTAGTGGAGCATGGGTGCATTAAGGACCCAGGAGACCCTAATACATGACAGCTGAATAATCTTTGCAAAACTTAAATGAAGGATTCCTAATAAACGTCTGTAAAAAAAAAAAAAAAAAAGTAGGAATTCTTGCCCCTGCCTCCTCTCTAGAAATTGTTCTAACATGTTTTTTTGTATTATTGTCCTTTGAATTTTACATTTGCAAGGTGATTGAAAAGGTAGTCATTTTATCTCGACAGAATCTGTGTAGATTGCATGAAGCGGAACATTCTATTTATAAAAGTGAGTCATTTACCATCAAAAGTGAAATATATATTTCAGTCAATGTAGATTTTTTTCTGGAAGTAGGGGCATATTTCTAAAGGCGTGCTATCGCAATTTTGTGCATTTAATGGCCACTATTTTTACGTCCGTGATTGTAATTGTATGATCGCCTATACAATACCATTGCGGTACTCTAGAACCGCATTCTATTGTACGGCCACATAGTCATAAACGTACAACTGCGCTTGTACTTTTACATTAACCCACGGTATTGGAGGTAGATATGCCCCATAGTAGTAGTGGAAATTAGCAGTAATTAGTAGCAAGTAACATTTACATCAATACAAAAGGATTTGTATTAGTAAATGGTAAAGTGTTTAGCAAGGGATGAGTGGTGAAGCATCTTTAATTACTAAAGAGCAGTTGAATTGACCTAATATTACTTAAATACAATGACCTGGATGATTGAAACCCTGCGTAGACAGTAGTAATTAGTGGTGAGCACTGATATCTTGCAGAGCTGAAGTCCTGGGTTTCAATCCTCCCTTGGACATATCTACAAGGAGTCTATCAGGGAGATTCAATAAAAGTTTTTATTGTTGCTAATTTATCCCAACCAATCAGATCTTATTTAACATTTGAATGCTAACATCTGATTGGTTGGGGCAAAATTAGCACCATTTTTAATGATAAGAACTTTTTTTGAATCTCCCTGTATATGTTTTTCCAGTGACTGGGAGTTCCCTCTGGGCATTTCAGTTTCTCCCCCAACATAAAGACATAGCGATATGTGGTCAGGGGTATAACTACCAGGGGAGCAGACCCTGCAGCCACAGGGCGGCCCCATCTTCTTTTTTTTCCTATGACAGATATAGCCCCTGTAAATAAAACACGAATAGGGGCCTCATTATAATTTTGCTGGGGGCCCCCAGTGATTTCTATTTATGCCATTATATGTGGTATGTGGGAAATAACAGGCTTAGA
Organism: Hymenochirus boettgeri; assembly: GCA_019447015.1. Taxonomy (NCBI): domain Eukaryota; kingdom Metazoa; phylum Chordata; class Amphibia; order Anura; family Pipidae; genus Hymenochirus; species Hymenochirus boettgeri. The sequence goes on from CM033475.1 coordinate 194,880,741, forward strand.
TTGTAAGCTCTTCGGGCCAGATGTAAATATGAATCATTGTAATTGTAAATTACATTGCTGGGGCTATATAAATCAATAATTCTAATAAAAATGTAGAAATAGATCAATCCTGTCAAAAAATTAAACCCCCGTGGACTTTCTACTTCTCTAGATCCTACTGAAGGTTGAGAAAATAATAACAGAGAAAGCACAGGATCCTGTATTTCCCCATTTTATAAATAGACATTTCAGAGAGGAAACAAGCAAAAGACGGGGGTTTCCTCAGAGAAACATGCTAAAGGGGAAGAAATATTCCAGTTTTTTGAGCGTTTTGGGCATACAGTATGTACTGAGAGCCGCTTTCACTCTGTATTGCACCCTTCAGCGGTTATCCATGCATTGCAAACAGGGTTTACACATTCTGAATCTTTAAAGATTCCATCTTAAAATATCCGCTATCGGTTGGGGCTTGACCTAGTTTTTCGTGCACCGCCGCTATTTGTTTCTGATACCTTTGGTACATCAGTTAATGCGACACAAATAGCTCTCCGTACATATCCCCCATTATGTACTAGTTCCTTTAGTTACCTTGTAAGCCATCAAAATAGAATCCAGTGTATAGCACTAAACCTCTGCATATGTAAGTATATTAATAGTATGTTCCTGTTCACAGGTTCTATAGATACATTTACAAACTAAATGCAATTGAAACTGTGTGTTATATACCCACTTGCTGTCTAGTTTGTTAGGTCCCATTTACTGACCAAATCTATAGATAGTTAAACTATAACTATAGCATTTTTCAAAAAGTCTTGGGAATTTATTTCTATACAAACCCAACAATCCCCGTTACCTGTAGATATTCAAGTCTTTCTTTCAAGGACTCCAGCATTCTCTCCATCTGATGAACACTAGATGGAGTTGTCTGTGGGGGGTCTTCCATTGTATTTGGTGTGCCGCTGTGCTTTCGGTTGGAAGCATATACTGGTTGTTCATGGTATTCGCGATGGGTGAGATGATGGTAGTCATGATCTCTGCTATGTCCATGGACATCTTCATGCCCATGGCTGTGATCCCTTTCATGTCCATGGTCACGTTCATGTCCATAGTCTCTGTCATGTCTCTCTTCCCATTCATGTTCTCTCTTGTGTCCTGACTCTCTATCATGTCCATGATCCCTATCAGTATCGGTATCCCTGTCATGTCCATGGTCTCTTTCATGACTGTGATCTCGGTCATGACCTTCTTCCCACTCGTGTCCATGTTCTCTTTTGTGTCCAGTCTCCCTATCCTGCCCATAACCCTCTTCATATCCATGGTCCCTGTCTTGTCCATGATGAGAAGAATGACCATGACTTTCTTCATGACCCCTTCCAGTAGGATACCCTTCACAGCGGCTCACTTTTACAGTCAGTTCCCTAATTGTCTCCCTCTGATCTAAGATGGTTTCCTTTTGGTGTACCACTGTCTCACGTAGATGGAGAATGGTCTGCTTAGCTTCTTCTTGCATACCTATCCAATGGCCCCCTCCAGATTGGCGTTGCATGTTTGACTGACAATCCATGTCAAGAGGCATGGGAGAACAAACAAATTTCGGAAGCGTATATTCCCCCAGGAAAGCATGTACTAGGAACAGATATACTACCAGGAAAATTAAAAAAAGCTTCATGTTAATATAAAATGTAACAGAGTGTCTTGAATTCTCTAAGGAAAAACAGCCTTTCCTTTACGGTCTACCTCTCTTTCCTCTCCTGCTTTAGTTGTCCTTCTTAGCATACAAATGACTTTCAAAGGATTTCTAAATCTGATTTTCTTTCTTTTTAATGTCACCTCCCTCTCTAATTATTAAATCCTCTTCTGATGCTTTCCTCTTCCTCCTAAAACAACCTGGTCAGGATATAGCATTAGGTTATAGGCTGATGTCCTGAAATCCTTCTGAGAATCCACCTCCTATCTGGGTGCCCTACATATAACCAGAGCAGATCAAAGGCTTACATTAAACATAGCTAATGGACTCAGGTTGACATTAAAGAGGCGATGCCCTGGTAACCTAATATTACCCTAAAATCGCATCCGGGCAGTCAATATATTCCCAAAATTTATAAAACTGGATAAAAAATTTACCGGGTTATTCAATATAAGTTCTTAGCGTTTAAAATGGTGCTAATTTTGCCACAACCAATCAGATGTTAGCTTTCAAATATTAAACAAGATCTGATTGGTTGGGGCAAAATTAGCACCATTTTAAACAATAAGAACTTTTATTGAATCTCCCTGTTAAATCGAATCATGTGAAAATTCAAGCTGTTCCAACTCGGTTTAAAACAAATACAGAAATTTAAATTGTACAGTTGTCTTTAACCAAATATTGAGACTCTTTGGGCAATGAGATGGAAAATGTAAACTGCATTACAATGCTGAATTGTGGTGTTATGTGTCCATTGAAAATAATATAAGATCAGGAGCCCACCAGACAATAAAAAGCATATTGCTATTTCCACCAGCCTTCTATGGACACCTTTTTGTTTTATTTTTTGTTTCCTACCCTTCCCTTGATTCTGAATCTACATGATAGTTATTTCGCTTTAAAGAGTTAAATTGCTCTTACTATTTCTTCTTCTCTTTTAATCCACTTATTTTTTGGACTATAGCTGGCCATACACATGCAATCCCAGTGTGCCCACAAATCACATTGGTATCTGTCGGCACACATGGACCCGACCGATCCCCATACGCGGTATGGGGATCGGTTGGCCGTGCAGCCATACACCGCACAATCGTAAGGGAGCCCATACCGACCAACGAAAATTTTCTGTCATTCCAGATCGATTGGAGTGCCAACTACGGTCTTTCATCTTTCCCCCGACGGGATTTACCTATTATCGTTCATATGTATGGCCACCTCATGTCTTCTCCTATTGTTTTTAATCTAAAGAGACTAACGTAAACTATCGGAGAAGTGTGCTGTCATCTAGTTAAGGAATCCGTGAAAGCGTTTCCTATTTTTCAGACATTTTGTGCATAGATTTAAATGGACATGTTTCAACACTGAATTAGTAGGAATTGTCATAGCAACCAGAGCTATGGGGCCCGGAGCCAAGGGAGCCCCGTCTGGAAACATTCTCACCCACAAAACATAGCACTTTTATTTTTGACAGAATGTATACTTACAAGCAGAACCACTATGTGCCCTTTGCTGCCAATTAAAACAAAAACATGTTGGAGTCTGTAAGACGCCCCTCCCCATCCTTTGTGACACATTCTCTACCACCAAATGATGCTGGTGAATCGCTGGAGTAGAGGATTTGTTGTGGGTTTGATTGATAGGTGAGGGAGGAGATAATCCTAATATTGTAGTTATTATAACATTGGAATGAATATAAATTGTTAACATTGTGTACAGAATGCTGTTGGTAATAATACCTGCACTTAGCTTTGCAATATGGCTTTTGACAGTCTGATCCAGAACATAAACCAAACGTAATAGCGGCACTTCTGGTAGACAAGTTTTACATACCACTACGTAAGCGTATTAGCAGCAGAAGTAGCAGGTAGTTCTTGTTTTAAACAGAACGATTTAGGAAGCAAGAGGGCAAAGAATGCGCCGGGCGTTTCATAGAATGTGGGGCTATGGGTGGCGCCATACTGTGTGGGAGTGAAATGTCTGGGAGTGTAAGACGCACCAGAAACAGGCACGCAAGCAAGCGCGATTACACGCATTTCCAGTGCGCTCGCCTAATATTGCATAATTGGACTACATGCGACTGAGCAAAAAATGTGAATCACGTGCGCTCTGATTAATGGATTGCATGTACTAGCTTTTTAAAGCACAATCGGTTCGCGCTTAAAGGGCATGTCCACTTAAAAAAACCTTCTAAAATGTATATTACCCCCCAAACCCCACTTTCGCAATATTTACCGTTTCCAAAGATGCTCCTGAACTTCCTAACCTCGCCGTCTAGGCGCCGCCATCTGCTCCTGTTTCGAGCAAATAAAGGGTCAGGGGATTTCTGCGCTGAAAGCCGCTTTACTTCCTCGTTGCGGCCGTAACTCGATTGGGCATGACGTCTTGTCACACCTTAACTGACAACCTCAACCAGGAAGAAGAGCGGTTGTCAGTAGCAGCAGCAGAGTAGGAGCGGCAAGGGACCTGGTCAGGTAAGGAAGTTTAGAAGCGTCTTTGGGAACTGTTAATAATGCGAAAGTGGGGTGTAAGGGGGTGATCTACATTTTAAAACAAAGTTGTTTTCTTTTTAGTCGACATGCCCTTTAAAAGCGCACTAGTATGGCCTAGCCCTCAGGGTATCTTATATAAAGTTCACTCTAGCACACTGTAGTTGGCTTTGGCCTAGTAGTTGGTAGGTGCAATCCTCCAGTCCCCCCTACCCAGAGGGTTAAGGCAATCCAAAGAGTATGTAAGAGGAGCACACTACTTCTTAGTGAATTTTCACAATTAATTAGTGCATTAACAACCAATACAATTAATGTATTAGTAAGAAGTACTAAGAAGTAGTGTGCTCCTCTTGCTTACATACTCTTTGGATATCCTATGTAAAGAAAGTATTCTAGTTTTTCTCTTTATTTCTCACTGCCTCTTCAAGAACTCTTAGCAACCCCTCTTCTGCAGCCAGAAAATGCAGGGAATTTTCAATCATCAATGGGAACACAGGTTGGATATCATACCTGCCTAAAGCTGGGTACACACAGGCAGATTTTCAGGCCAATCGACCGATACGTCCGTGTTGGGCTGAAAAATATGTGCTACTTTTGTCTGGCGGTGTCAGTAAATCATGGCCGATTGTGCAGATCTCTATGGGACCGCACGACCAGTCGCACAAACTGTCAGCCGCAGCCACTATTGCTGCGACTGACAGACATTTGTCCTGGCCGAGCGCTCGCTCATAGCGAATGCTTGATCGGGACAAATAGTCCCCTCGTGTGTACCCAGCCTTAAGCTGCGTACACACATCACATATGTTTAAAAGATGACAGGCCGGATCTGCAAGATCCTGTCATTTCTCAAAGATCATGATACAGCATAGGGAGAATGCTCAGGACTCCATGTTTCCCACGACTGACTCCCCTATAGGGAGACAAACGAGGCAGAGGGAAATTGTCTGTCTTTTCCGAATGAGCACTATGGTAATATTCATCTGCCTCACATTTGTTGAACCTACGGTATTGGCGATTTAGCGTTTCTGAGTGTACACAGCCTAAACAATGCTTATACAGTGGTTAGGCAGCGGAGTTCAAACTGTCATGGTGCCACCTACCTTCAGCAGTTGCCTATGGCTCCCTAAATACCATGTGATTGACATGAGCAGAAAAGCAGCTTGCAACATATTCAAAAATAAATTAATATATCTAACATGGCTCCATCATTCCAGCAAGAAAGCATTTGGGCATTGTGCAATATATTCTTATGTAGTGTAGGTTGATCCATATGGTTTTTAGAATTACTTAGTAGTAAAAACTAATTTGGGCAATCTGATTGGGGAAAAAAGGGCACCTTGAATATTTCTGCAGTAAACAAAAGTACAAATGGTATGATTCACACGAGCTGCTATTACTGTGATTTCAGCTGCTGGAAGTGTGGACATATAATGGGGGTGATGTTTTTTTGATATTATTGTCCTTTAATTTTGGTCCCTACAAATTCAGTGTTACAGAAGGGATGGAAAGATTTTACTATTTGTTTAAAGTTTGCCCCAAAGTCAGTTTCCAACAACTTTCCAATAATTCAGTTTTTTTTTTATTTATACAAGAAATAGATCTCTTTAGCCTCCTAGTCTCTTTTCCCTCCCATCCTAAGCAGGGCAGGGTTAGGATACTCTGGCTCCTCTATAACTCTTTCACCAAACTTCATACGTAAGAGCTGAATATGGTGGTTTGGAGCCTGAGCAAATCCACCAGCAAAAGGAAGAGACTGTAGAGGCTGCAAAAAGCTCTCAGGGAACTCCACATCTTGTGGATGTCCTGTCCATGAGTCACGAGTCATTATACCATCCCGGGGATAAAATGGCCATAGATCCACATGTAGATGGTTGCTTTGACTGTATTGCACCCTAAAGAAGTCTCCTTCCACTGCACGTTCCCAAACAAAGCCTTCAGCATCCACTAGTGAGCCTGCCTGTGCCCCTCGTAACTCTGCACACAACAACACATCTTCTAGATATATGCCAAAATCCACATCATAATCCCAAGGGATAATATCCCCATGGCGAGCTGCCCCTAACAGACTTCCACCTTCCAGCCAATAGCGCACACCACTAGCCTCAAGAACCTTTATGACATGGTGTGCAGTTGCTCTTAGTGCACGAAGGCAACAAGGTGGTGTCCAGCGATTCTCATATAAGTATTCAGGAGTATTCTCCAAAACTGTTCCAAAGCAACGTTGTGTCTCCTTTGAACAGCCATACCAGCGATCCCCCCCATCCAGGCCTTGCACTAATCGTATATTTAGAGCACGCATGGTTACAGCCTCCTCTGTTCTTTGAGCCTGCTCTGCCTTCCAGCGCCCATGGTCTGTGGCAGGAATAGGTACACGTGGAAAGGTGGTGTCCTTCAGTACCTTCACACCCCAGTCACGCAGAGCAGCCTGAATAAACAGGGCTGAGTGCAGAGGTCGAGCTAGGGGAAAGGGCAGCTCAAATAAGTCACGAGAACGCAGCAATAGTACGGCAGTTCCACTAACTGCTCCACAAGTTTTTTCACATGCTGCAGGTCTGTACGCAGCTGTCCAATCTCGTAATGATACATTAAGATGCAAGCATTTTAGGTTTTTTCCTGCTCCAGCAGCAATTATTCTCACTCCTGGTGATGCATTACGCAACTCCCTTGCCATCCTATCTAGCAGGTCTGGAGGGTCAAGTGAAGTGCCATCAGGGACAAGAGCAACCAAGCGTGTGTAAATGTGCGATTCCAAGTGAAAAGAGCTACTTGACTGCTCTGGAGATGGATGTAGTCGCAGAATTTGAAGACCTTGTGTAGGAGGGTAAGGAAGAGTTTCAGATGCAATGAGAAGATGAAGAGATGGACGGACACGCAAAAAAGAATGGTTTAGCTCTGCCAGTCCATGTTCAAATGCTCGAAACTCTCGTACAATTACAGTAATACCTGGAGAGAGGGCGGATGTTGAAGTCTGCCGTCCTGAAGTGTGAGAGTGAAGGTGCCATGTGTAGTACAGGAGCAGAGTGTTGCAAAGCAAAGTCAGTCCAATAAGCATATGGCAGAGAGGGCAACGCATCTTGAGTCCATCACAAAAGCATTAGTCTGTAAAGAAATAGAACTATGCAGTTATTATATAGAGAAACTTAATGATATTTAATGTTGTAGGTGGTCTGGAAAATTAAATAATGCAGTGGTTCTTAAACTTTTGTAGACCAATTTAATACAAAGTCACCCTACATTGGTTATAATCAAATTGTATTACAATATCTAAGACATGACCAAAATGTACAACCAATATTAAGTGGCGCACTTATGGCTCTGTCAAAACACACCATTTGAGAAACCATGAAATAATGTAAAAGCTTAAAAAAAAAAAAAAAAAAAAAAAAATTCTTGGCAAATTTAAACACAAAAAAATCCCAAGAGCTTTTTGTAAATATAGGTTACAGAAACAGACATTTACTACATGGCAATTTAATAATTTAAAATCATAGACTTGCTAGATCACATTTAACCTAGATATTTATAAAGTATATTTATATTATTTTTAATATTGTAAAATTCTAGCCTTACATCCTACCTATCTCGTTACCACCACAGTATATGATTGTTTTATACTGCATATGTCTCACTCCAGCACTTATACCCATTCCATTGTATCTGTAAGTTACCCTCCTAACTAGATTGTAAGCTCTAAAGGGCAGGGACCTCCTTTTTCCTCTTGAACGTGTACAGTTATATTTGATGTACAGAACTATTATTATTGAATTATTAGAATTGAATTATATTATGTATTTGCCACCTTGTTTGTATTTTGTTATTGTAAAACGCTGGATCCCCAAGTGGCGCTTTATAAATAAACTATGCATACATACAAAACGGATAAAGCAATCCTTCTGGTACACTTGCATCTTTAAGGCACTTATTGGTGTGTGTCCCTGTTCAAAGCATATCCCAACACAATGGCTCATAACACATATGATCTTGGTACATCAACATATCGACATAAAATCTATGGCATTAAAAAAATAGCATCTCAGGCGTATAATGTTCCAATTTAAAATGTAAATGCATGTACAACACTGCAACTGATTTAGCCTAAAATAAATCCTGGCCAGCCTTTCAGTAAAATGATTTTATATGTAATTTGTTTAAAACGGAAGGTGTGTCAACTACTGACATCCCACCCTGCCAAAACTCTAAAAGCCCTACCCCCAGTCATGCCCCTGTCCCACCCAAAATTAATGCACAACCCACATGCATACAAACTAACATGCATCAATACACACATCTATACACACATCTATAAAAAGAGACACAGATGCATGAAAACACACACAGACACACATGCAGATAGACAGGCATGAATAAAGACACATACATACACACATACATACAGCAAGAGCTCTCATTGGACCCCCTGCAGCCTCATATCTGACAGCCCTTATGGAAAATACCACCAGCTGTCCTTAAAGGGGAAGTTCAGTGCAAGTACATATACTTTTATGAAAAAATAAATGCTTTTAAAATACTGACTTCCTGTTTGCAGGCACTTGACCCAGTGCCTGGGTTGATTTAGTTGCTTAGTAGAGATCTGAGCATGTTTGACCCATCCAACAGCCAATCAGTAGAAATTACTGTTAGGAACATTCCAAGGTAGTGTGCATTCTGGGAAGGACCATTACAGAACCTGAAATGGCAGCTCAATAATGTCTAGAGCAGGGAATAGCAAGGGGTATAAATTCAACTGATTTTTCAAAATGGAAGAGAATATGTAGATTTACTAGGTATACATAATATAAACTAAGAGCTTTAAAAATGATATTTTCCCGTGAACTTTCCCTTTAATGCTCATAGAGTCAGCTGGACATGATGCAGTTCATTGGGGTGCCTAGACCAGCGACCACCCACACCTCAGTCCCTAATGTAGCGGCATCAGGACTGTATCCCCAGCTAACACCGTTACTCTGCTTTCCTGTTCCCTTTAGCCTCCCTAGCTTGTGTCGCTTCTCCGACCAATTGAATTCGGACCCTGGTCAGGACGATAGGAGGTGAGACGGCCAATGGTACAATAAAGATCCGGTTATTTCTGGTATATAAGTACGTGCTCGCAGGTGTCTGTGAGTTGGTAAATCTGGGAGCTTCCTAACCTACAGCTCTGCCCCATCATCTTTCCCTATGACAGATACAGCCTCCCCCAGACACACTCCATAGATAAAGCAGGGAGGGGCACATCATAGTTTTGCTGAGGGGCACAGTGATCCCTGCTCACATCACTGACCCCAATAATGATCTCAGATACACAGATAGCCTTACTGCTAATGGTCCATCTATATAATCCCCTTATCTGTACAATACATGGCAGTGTCCCAATTCTCCTGGTGTGATAACAGATTCAGTTATGGAACAGCATCACCAACCTCCCAACAGTCCTGGATCGTCCGGGACATTCACAGATTTCACTATGTGTCCCGGTTTTCTCAGGGTTTCCCTGCATTGTCCCAGCCGGAAGTGCCAAGTAGGAGTAAAGTTTTTTTTATTAAAAAAACCAAACGGTTCCGTTTTTTTTCAAACAAAACTTTATTCATACCTGACACTGACAGCCAATCCAAAGGAGTAAGCGCTGGACTGGAACCTCCTCTGCTGCTGAGGACTGGAGGGGTGTCAGGTCCAGTCTGGAGACACTGTCTGTCACTGTTCAACAGTTAAACTTATACCTAGTTAGTAAGGAGGCAGTACAAAGTTCAATGCTAAACAGTGGCTGACAGTCTGGGAAATGTGTAGGGGGTGGTGGGAGCTGCTAGTCTATTCCTGAGACCAACATGCATTGTTCTGCTCTGATAGAGCAACCAACTGGGGGTCTCAGGAATATAACCACATTTAATTTTCCAGTTTATTAGTATTGAAATGTGGTTATATTCCTGAGATTACCCAGTGTTAATCAGCCCTCCAGTTCATTACCCAGTGTTAATCAGCCCTCCAGTTCATTCCCCATTGTTAATCAGCCCTCCAGTTCATTCCCCAGTGTTAATCAGCCCCCCAGTTCATTCCCCAGTGTTAATCAGCCCCCCAGTCCATTCCCCAGTGTTAATCAGCCCTCCAGTTCATTACCCCATTGTTAATCAGCCCTCCTGTTCATTACCCAGTGTAACTCAGCCCTCCAGTTCATTCCCCAGTGTTAATCAGCCCTTCAGTTCTTTACCCAGTGTTAATCAGCCCTCCAGTTTGTTACTCAGTGTTAATAAGCTCTCTAGTTCTTCACCCAGTGTTAATCAGCTCTCCAGTTCGTCACCCAGTGTTAATTAGCCCTCCAGGTCATTTCCCAGTGTTAACATTTGCATTTAGCCGTATTGCCCCCCAAAACCTGGACCTTGCTAGGCTCACAATGCTGAAATGTGCTCCGAAATCTACTTACCAGCCCTCATTCCCTCGGCTGTCTCCTGCCCCACAATGTCTCAGCCAATCATAGACACCGCTGCTGTCTGGCCCTGTGTTGGAAAAAGCATGGAAGCCAGGCAGAAGACAGCTGAGGGTACAGGGCTGGTATGTAAACCAACCTGCTTGCTATACCTCCCAACTGTCCTGGACTTCAAGCAAAGTCCTGTTTTTCTATTGTGTCCCAAAACATAGTGTCACTGACACACTTACATATACAATATCATATCAAATGAGGGTCCTAAAATCACAAAATAAAAGCAAAATAATAAAAATACATTGTTTACAAAGAGCAAAGTTTATCATTTACAGGCCCTCTTAATCACAATTTTTTGTTTGTTTTAAAAGTCACAGAGCACACACATTAAAGGGTATGTCCACCTCAAAAATAGCTATTTTTCTATGTGTATAGGGCACCCCAGCCCACCGCCAACCGCCAATTTAGATTTTTCAAAAAAAAAAGCAGCAGAGAGGGGCGGTGCCTGCAGCCGCATCTGTGATTGGCTATCCGGCAGCCAATCACAGAAGCAGCTGCCGGCTATGCACACAGCCAAGGGAACAGGAATGAAGGTATGAAAGTATGTTTCTTTTTTAAAAGTCTAAATCGGTGGTTGGGGGTGGGCTGGGGTGCCCTAATAGCTTTTAATGTTAGGGCACCAAGCAGCCATAAAGTACTGGCGGGGAAGGGCTCCCCTGCAAATGTTAGAAAAGGAAAGAGGTGGAAACCTTTTGGCCTGCTTTCTGAAACTTTACTCCGGCCATCCTAGAAAACGCTTTTCATAATGCAGTGTTTCAAGCTTATTTAACATTTATACTTAAACTTTCCCTTTCTAGTTACAATTGCTCTGCATTTATTAGTAAATGAGAGCCCACTGCGGTTTTCCCTGGTGTCCTGTTGGTCCAGACTGACCCTGCCATATTGCCTTATGGAACCAACCAGAAAATATATAGGATTGTATGTCCCAAGAGGCTTTTAATTTGCATCAACCAATTTTATCATTAACTTTTCAGATGAGAAGACAAAATGCAGAAAAAATTAAAAAAACATTTCCACCGAATTTCCCCTTTAAATGTAACTTTTATTTTAGGGTATACAGTATATGAGGATGTTTCTATAGCTATTCTACTGGCTAGGACAGAATTTTATGAAAATGTTTTAGGAAAGCAAAATGTAATTTGCAATGTTAAATTTACCATTTAGCATCAGCGACATCTAATGGCCAAAATTGAAACACAACAACTTTTCACTTGTGAGCCAGTTAAGGTAATAATAATGTAATCTAATAATACTGGTGTAGTTTATTTAAGGAGGGAGAGCAAAATAGGAGGGGGAGGGCTGCAGTGCGCATGACAAACTTCTCCCGGAGAAGAGACAGGAGGCAGATTCCTATATGGACTCTGCCAGGCTCCAGGTGGCCAGTTTTCTGGACTTTGGAGGGGCATAGCAGGGCAGCCATTTGTAGCTGGATTGTAAGGTAAGAAATTTTATTACACTACAGAGTGGGGCCAATAGTGGGTTAAATTATAGTTTTGGGGGTGGACATGCCCTTTAAATCTAGTGGAGTAAAAGTGGTAATACTGCATTTAACAGAATGCTCAACTGCTAGACTAATAATAAATTAAACATTTGCAGCAGTCAGTATCCGCTTCCTTTGGGCTGGATAACAAGAGCTGTACTTTACAGGCACAGTCAGACATTTTCATCCAAGTAGTACAATACTGATGTACAAAACAATTTCACAGAAAGATTGCACGCCCTTATATATACGATAAAAGGGCACTATTTATAAACCCACGGTATTGCAAACATGGGCTTATAAATAGCGTAATTTACTTACATAGTAAGTAAATTGAGGTTAAATCAAGACATACATTCATCAAGTCCAACCTTTTCACCCTCCTTTTTAACCCTACCTAACAGTTGGTACAGAGGAAGGCAAAAAAAGAACAGCTTAAAAGGGGGAAATAATTCCTTCCTGACTCTAAACGGCAATCGGAAAGTATCCCTGGATCCCAACCAGAACTACAGTTTAATACAGTTAATACCAGTAATTCTCAATATTTGAAGATTAAACTTCTTTTCTTCTAATCTTAAAGGATGCCCGTGTGTCCTCTGATATGACCGACAGAGAATTTACAGTATGGCCCATTAATATATTTGTATAATGTGATCATATCCCCATGCATATCCCTTCTCCAATGTAAACAGCCCTAACTTGTCTAATCTGCCTGCATAGTCAAGCTCCTCCATTCCTTTTATTATTTTAGTTGCCCTTCTCTGAACTCCTTCCATTTTCAAGATGTCCCTTTTGTATATGGGATTCCAAAACTGCACCGCATATTCCAAATGAGGCCTTACTAGGGCCTTGTAAAGAGGAATGTATTCCCTTATTTATACAAGACAATATCTTGCTAGCTCTAGCTGTTGCTGTCTGGCATTGTTTGCCACAGCTAAGTCTGTTATCTTCCAGAACCCCCAAATCTTTTTCCATTAGAGATTCCCCTATTTATGGTGTAGGTGGCACCAGGATTGTTAAACCCCAAATGTATCGCCATTTATCAACATTGAATCTCATCTGCCATTCTGCTGCCCATTTTGATAATCTATCTAGGTCAGCTTGCAGCAATTGCATTTGAAGTTACCAATGCTCTGCATAGTTTAGTGTCATCAGCAAAGACCAATACCTTGCTCTCAAAGCCCCCTTCTAAGTCATTTATAAACCGATTAAAAAGAAGTGGCCCCTGTACAATACCCTGAAGCACTCCACATTAGCCCACATAGATGTAGCTCCATTGACCACCACTTAAGCAGGTGCGGGCCCCTCACTATGCTTTTAGATTTTCCGGGCTACCAGTCTACCCCACTCCATCCTCAATGGTTATGACATCAACATGAGGAAAAAGAATGTAGACGAGCCTCAGGCAGTGATAAAGAACTGCATCAAACTTTTATTGTGCAAAACACATTTACCACCACTCTCTGTTTGCGATCCAACAACCAATTCTTTATGCATGTACAAATGTTTTTTTTCTAGGCCAACAGTCCTCAGTTTATACATTAGTCGCCTATGTGGCACAGTATCAAAAGCTTTAGCAAAATCCAAGTATGCCACAATCTATTTCTCATAAATCCATGCTGACTACTACTAATAAGATCCGTTCTGGAGACAAAGTCAAGGATATGATTCCATAACAAAGTTTCCAGCACCTTCCCTACCACTGTTAGGCTTACAGGTCTATAGTTACCAGTTTGGGAACTACTACCTTTTTTGAATATTGGTATTCAAAAAAATATAGTATTACAAGTAGAAGGAGTCCATACCACCATGATACACAAGCCCACCCGCCGACTGATCGCCATACAGATTATGGTAGGTCGATTGGGTTAGTGCAGTGATCCTCAAACTACGGCTCTCCAGATGTTTGAAAACTACAATTCCCAGCATTCCTCAACTACAGAGGGAAGCCTAGGAATGCTGGGAGTTGTAGTTGGGTAGAATCTGCGAGGATATATGCGAAAGGATTCCAGTGTCTAAGGCTTCCTCTATTTGTTGTTATTGACAATAAATGGGATTTCTGTACTCCCTACACTGGAACACCGCCCTACTATCTCTGCTACTATACTATTCAGGGGCGTAACTACTAGGAGAGCATACCCTGCAACCACAGGTGGGCCATAGAGCTGGGGGGGGGCAATCTTATTATTTTCTCTAACAATTACAGCCTCCTCCTAGAAATCACTGTATCAGGGAGAGGGGCCCCATCATAGTTTTGTTGGGGGGCCCAGTTACTATTGTTTTCTTGTTGGTCAAGTTTTGTTATTTTGAACAGTTTAGCAATGAAATAAGACAAGGAGCTACAGAAGTATGATTGCCGTCCAGAAAATGGGACAATCCATTCAATCGAATCATTACCGTAAGTAGTATTCAAATAATATTCCTCTATAAACCATTGTGGGACACTGCTGGCCACATGCCATGAAAAAGATGAAATTTAAATAACAGGAATAAAAGGCAAAAATCCATATTGGCAAAAATCCATTCAATTATTTTTATTGATTTCTTTGCTTGACAACAGGCAACAGACATTATAAAGTGTGCAGCACGACTGTTCATTTCTGAGTAGTAATAACAAAAATATCAATGCAAATGATGTTGATTCTTTACATATTGTGGCATTATTGTTTTTTTAAATGAACACATGACTTTATATACATAAAAATATAAATATATTAAAAAAAATTCCAGCTTTAAAAATACAAGTAATGTCATTTTTCTCCACCTGTAACATTATTGTTTAGCAGCCACTGTATGGTCAAGCCAGTCACAGCACAGTAATTTTCTTTGGACAGGTGTTAGGGTTGACACCTTTCAGGATGAAAAATTCAAGTATGCCATGTAACCTATGAGAGGATAAACATACGCAATAAACTGCCACACATTGAAATGTCTTCATAAGGAACAAACCCAATATAGAGAAATGCACTTTATATAGTGACATTGAGTTGCATGGTGTCCTCTTCGTATATTTCTCCATCTAATGCTTTCCTAAGCTTGAACCAAAAGAGTTCCTCTCCCTGAGGGTCTTCGGGCCAGTTAATGTATGTGTTTTGCTTTATCAGTTTCCTTAGTTTGTGGTAAGCTGAAATTCTGTACAGGGTAAAAGAAAAACAGCATGAAAGGCAGGCTGGAGAAATGAAAGCTTTTACACAAAGACATTGCTGGCACCAGGAAACACTAATAGCCTCACTAACTAAAATGCTCAGTGGTCATACACGAAGCATGAAATAGATGGAATTTTAGCAATGCACACACTCTGAATGTAGGACACGGTTCATCGCAGGACAAGCTTACAGTGGAATTTACAAGGCAATAATCACCTCATGTGGGAGTTTAGCTGCTGTTACAATATGTAACCATATTAGATAAAGGGCAAATATATTGTAAAAATTACTCTACTCAATAAACGAATACATGCAAGTAGCCGTTAGTCTGAAGAGTGTGTGTTTCAGCATGCCTTTAATCCAGTACTTGTTTTTCTTAGCCTAAGTATTCCCTCTCTAACACTTTCTGTGAATCAATCATGCTCAGTTATCACTATGATTCAGCACTGGGAGGAGGGATTTCTCACCTTGCAATTCACAACTATTCACATTTCAACTGTCACTTTTTCAATTACAGCAAAACAGCACAGAGCATAATAGTTTATGATAAAAAGGCGCTTGAGTGACAGCTGAAATGGCAGATGCTTAAAGGAAGAGTTCACTGAAAAAGTGAAAAAAAACTATTGCTTTAATGCATTGATTAAAGAGCATGTCCACCCCCAAAACTATAATCCCCACCACTACTGGTCCCATTGTGTAGTGTAGTTTAATCCTTACCTCACATCCCAGCTCCATATGGTTCTCCTGTAGTCCCCCCCCAAAGTCCCAAAAACTGCCCACCAGGAGGATAGCAGAGTCCATATAGGACTTTGCCTCCTACCTGGCCTCCGGGAGAAGTTTGGCATGCGTACTGCAGCCCTTCTCACCCATTAATTTTCTGGTCAGTAATTTCTTTATATCTTGGGCTGTGGAGCAGGTAGAGTGGTGGTTGATGGCTCATTTTAAAGGTAGGAAACTACATTTCATGTAAACTCAATTTGTTTGGAGACCACAGTTGCCCTTTAATGCATTAAAGTAATAGTTCACTTTTTCAGTGAAATATTCTTTTAAAAGAAATGTTCACTTTTCAGTGAACTCTTCCTTAAAGGGCATTTATAGCCAACAACATTTTTTTCCAGGTCTGATCTGGTCTGCATTTGGGTGCACTGGGGGTGGATCTGGGTGGTGAATAGACTCCAATAATGTCCCAGTACTTTGGGAGGTATGCACATCCCAGTATCCCACAAAAACTTTTCCTTTTTTTCAAACTTTTTTTGGAATGTTAACCTTAATTTTTTTCAAGTATATATCCATCTGTTGTTTCACTGGCCTGGCCAGTTAGTTCAATGTTCAATCATGATGATGGTAGTCTACTACTGCATTGTATTGTACAATACCCTGGGTTTTTAAAGAGGAACTGTGGTCCAAAAATGGATAGGAATTGCTCTCCTGAGAGTTTTTGCAATTTATTTCCATTGTTTATTTTACATAGTTTTGAAGATATTTACATTTTTGTGTGTAATATGGCAACAGCATCACCAGGTCCCCTGCACTTCCTGCTCTGAAACCTGTCAGTCAATCTGCCCTGTGTCTCCTCCTCTTTGCAGCCCCCGGGTCCCTCCCACTCATGGACCCCATGGTCCCTCCAGTTGCAGGCCCCTCTTGGCCCATTCCCTTACAGCCCCATGTGGCCCCGCCCACTCATGAATGCTGTGGCCCTGCCCACTAACGGGTACTGTGGCCCCGTCCACTCGCGGGTGCCGTGGCCCCGCCCACTCACGGGTGCCTAAGCCCCACCTGCTCACAGGTGCTGTGGGCCACTCTGACAGCCCCCTACCCCCCCCCCCAAAAAAAAAAAAAACTCAACGAAAACCGCCCCCCCCGTCGGGAGCGAACAGATTTCTGTATATCTTGGGCTGTGGAGCACGTAAAGAGCTGGTTGATGGCTCGTTTTAAAGGCAGGAAACTGGCCTTTCATTTAAACTCAACTTGTTTGGAGACCACAGTTCCCCTTTAAGTACTGCCTGAAGAACTGTAGCACAGGATAAATCAGAGCAGCATAGAGCTTTACAATGCAGGGGAATCCAGACAGGAAGAATTACCTCACAAGTCCTACACAACCTAAGATGAATCAACTGTTGTAATCAGGAATAGAGGAACAAAGAAAAAAATGAAGAAGCAGAAATTAAACCAGTGCCAAGATACAAGATAGTGCTAGTCATGATTTATTCTTAAAATGAGGAACCGTTAACTCCTACAAGTGACAACTCCAGTTCATCTGAGGGGTCAGACTTGAATATTGCTTCCATAATAAGGAACAGAGACTTCTGGGTAATTTTTTCCATAATTACATCTACCAATGTCTTTTTTTTTCTAGACAGTTGTTCTGAAGTCTAAATTCATTGAAAAGCAGACCATTTGAGTTTCTTGTCCTTCTTAAAGGACAACTATACCCATATCCACTGTCCACCGATGTTTAGTACCCAGAGTGAGGACCTAAAATGCCAGGTCCTCACCGCTGGGCTTGCTTTCTATCTTCTGCAATACTTCCTAAAGTTTTCTTTGTGGCTCTGTTCTCCATTCAGTCCGCTTTGTAGAAGAGTGTCTTCTCATTGGCGGGGATTGTGAATGCGAAAGTAGAGTCGGAGCCACGAAAGAAACTTTAAGTAAGCATTTCAGAAGATAGAAAGCAAACCCAGCGGTGAGAACATGGCGGTTGAGGTCCTCACCCTGGGTACTTCTAATTGTCAGGTCCGGTGGAACGTGGTGGAGGTAAGTATAGTTATCCTTTAATAAATAAAAACAATCAAAAGGGCTTTTTTATTGATAAGATAGAAATTGGTCTACTGCAGTAACCTCAACAACCAATCAGATTCTCTGACATGTTTTTTCTGTATTTTGTTGACACTTATTTACTAACACTCAACTAAAGCTTTTTAATGGTTAACAGGGCCGGATTTACCATTAGGCACTATATACAAGTGCCTAGGGGCACCTGTGGTTTAAAGGGGCTGCTGTCAATCTCTCCCCTTTGATGACCCCCATCTATTAGCAGCACACCATTAATGTTGTAGAACAGTTCATAAATGTCAGCATAAATTAGTTTATTTTTTTCTCCACTATAAATAAAAGGCAGGCTATGTGTTCTTATAGGCTCCTGTAATGTTAATCTGACACTGATGGTTTAAATGAAAAAAAACCAAAACTATTTGAGCTCGTTGATCCAGTCCAGCCAATTTCCTTCTTCTATAAAGGTCTATAAAATAGTGCTGAACCCCCAACCACTAATCCCCTTCCTCCTGTGGGACAAAGCCAGTGGTTCTGGGATATCAGGGCAGACGCTTCATATTAGGTCTCTCTTAGGGAAACCAGGATAGTTGGGACTAGTGGGTGCAATAGTGCTATTATAACAGGACATGGAAACGCACATTTAAAGTATAGGGAAGTTCATGCTGTTGAGGCACAGGGAATGGTTGCTAAAATAAACAAACCCCCAGCCCTGTTCTAATTACCCCACTGCTACTATTCAGGCATCTTTATTTGTGTGCACTGTTTGCACAAGTTTATACTTCCAGACATATATTAACGTCTATTAGTTATATGAATTAATTTCTAAACATTTGTATTTTACCTGTAGTCTGGAATTTCTTCTAGAAAAACTGTGAGGAGAACATCTTGCTTGTAGTAGAACACTCTTGAGCATGCTAGTTGCATCTCAGTCCTGCACCAGTCACTTTCTAGGTACTTCCTGCTGACCACACACAAGGTTTTACGACTGCTACTGATGGCATCTTGAATGTTGTCTATGTAATAGGATCCAGGAACAAAATCTCTAGGCTTAAAGCAAATCTTATATTTATGGTGGCCATCCATTTCCAACATGACCAACAGGTTTTCCACAACCCAGTTCTCATCATCTGAGCAGTAAGAAATATAAGCATCATACTTGTATGTTTTTCTTTCTTTTTGTACTTTCCATTGAATCCAGACTTGTAACATAGAGTAAAGATACAGCAGAGTCCACTTGAGTTTTACAACGAGAAGAGTTACAATCAAAAAAGTGAAAGTTAACATAAAACTCTCAATAAAATATGAAAAGCCATCCTCAATACAAAAGCTATAGTCTTGATTGGCAAAAAACAGTTCGTTTACATCATGGCCAAAACATTTATATGACTGGAAAAAGGGAACCTGGACCTCCGTGTTAAATAGTGACCAGTTCTGAAACCAATAGTTGTCACATGAACAGGAGAGAGTATTCATGGACACATCAAAATAAGTCAAATTGGGCAAATTTTGAAGTATATTTTGCCTAATATTTGTCAGTCTATTATTCCTTAAAGAAATATGTTCCAAACTGGGCAAATTAGAAAACATGTCATCTGGGAGACTTTGAAGTGCGTTGTTGTCAAGTGTAAGAACCTTAAGTTGACTGAGCCTGCTAAAGGATTCACTATTAAAACTGACTGGATGGTCTGCCATTCTATAGACTATTTCCGAGATGTCTAACTCTTTTAAATTACAGAGAAAATGAAATGACATGTTCTTAAAGAATGGACCTGGATTTCCTTGGAACTTCAGCACCTTAAGATTCTTGAGTCCTTCGAACAGCGTTGTTGGAACAAACATATTGCTGTTCATCTGATAACTTGCATTTAAAATTTCAAGTTTTTTAAGATTAAAAAAAGGATGCGGAGACTGAAATTTATTGAAGGACCCCAACTGGTTTTTGCTTATGTCTAATATTTTAAGAGATTTAACCCACCTTAACGTGTTATTAGTTAGTTTGTATATATTATTATTTGCCAATGAAAGCTGTGTTAACGATTTGAGTCCATTTAGTCCATATTTCTGAACTGTTAAAATTTTGTTCCCTGAGAGCAGAAGTATTTTCAGTTTTTTGAGAGTATAAAAACTATTCCCCTTGAGTAGTGATATACTATTGTCTTGCATATCCAGGATACGTAGAGAGTTTAGGTACGCAAAGCTTTTACTTGTTAAACTTGCTATTTTACATCCTTTAAGACTAAGGTATTTCAGCTGGTGTAGGCCACGAAAAGCATTTTTATTAAGGAAAGTCAAATAGTTTTTCGAGAGGTCTAAATATTGAAGTTTAATCAGTGGGCTAAACAAAAGATCATCAAGGTTTGAAATCTGATTCCTTTCTAGTATCAGAGTTCTAAGAGATGTGAGACCAGTCCATGCCTTTTTAGTGATTTTTTTAAGTTTACACTTGTCAAGGTAGAGAACTTCAAGATGCTTGAAATTCTTAAATTCACTATTATTTAGCGTGTAGATGGGACTTGTTGAAAGAATAAGAGATGTAAGGTTGGTACAACTGCCAATAATAGATATGTTTCTGTTTAAAATTTTTGAATGTTTGATATCTAACATCTGCAATTTTGGAAATGTTTTAAAAAGTTGGCAAGCAGATGTTAGTTCATGCTGAAGAGCGGGGCGCATGCTTGACCAATGAAATTCTGTTATTTCGTGGAGGGGCCTTTCTAATAATTGTGAAATATTCAAAGAGTTTTCATCGAAGGTGATCTTTGACAACATGGGCAAATTAAATAAAGAACTGGTGTTTACTACAGACATATTGTTTCTTCTGACATCAAGTTCTGTTAGACTGGGCATGATATAAAATGTAAAATCCAACCGAGAGACAGAATTGTTGCACAGATTTAAATACTGCAAAGATGAAAGGACCAAAGTCTCATCATTTTTTAGATCCATAATAAAATTCGAACACAGGTTCAGCTTAATGGTGGATTGTAAGTATTTAACTGCATTGGCCACTGTCCTAAAATTGGAGATATTATTATATGATAGATCAAGTTCTTCTAGAACTGGTAACAGCATAGGGAACCCCTTCTGGATTGTGTGGATTTTGTTATGGCCAATGAGAAGTATTCTAAGACTCCTGAGATTTGTAACATCCACTTTATCAAACGTCTGAATAAGATTAAAACTAAGGTCAAGCAAAGAAAGATTGCTTAAATTATAGAAAGCATTAACTTGCACTGTATTAATTTTGTTTTTACTCAGCCTAAGCTCATAGAGGTTTGGTAAATGTGAAAAGGCATAATTTTCAACCAAAACAATTTCATTTTGGGATACGTTCAGCCATTTTGTTCGTGCTGGAAGATCTTGGATGACTTCTGGAATGTTGACCGCACCTTGCCCAACACAGTTAGCATACTCTGTGTATTTTCCCTCCAAAGAACACTTCTCAAAGCCATAACCAGATATCACTGTTGTGTTTTGCAGCATCAAGATCATGAGAGTGATTATTTGATTAGTTGGATGGCAACACCTCATAAGCATAGTTGTCAGTGCTTTGGTAGGCTTGAATATCTGCAGTAGAAGAAAAACAGAAGTTTCCGGATAAAATAAACTATGGTTATCATACAGTACATCACACTACATATTTGCCTCTTATGTAGTTATAGGCTTAAAAAAAAAGTTTACCTTGTGAGGTGAAGCTGTCTTCACTCTACACTCCACGTAAGTTACCTGCATTGCATATATTGAAGTGCAAGGGGCAGAACAGGTATTGATTTTTTTCACATAGGCTTTTTCTTAAAGGAGGACTATGGTCTGAAATACATTTATCTTGAGAAATTGCTAATTAAAGGGTATGTCCACCGGGATTTTAACTTTGTTTTTTCCAGTTTAACTGAAGAACACGAGGTAAATGCGCTATGTCTTACCTCCTGTCATTCAGTAAACTTACAGGAGAGCAGGAGAAACTTACCCGTGTATCGCTCCAGCGCCGGCTTCACTGACAGTCTCTGCCGCGTCCACGTGTACACAATGCAAAGGACTGTGGATCCGTCGGGGAATGTCAGTGTCAGTCAGAGGCTGCCAGCAGTGCTGGAGCAATACACGGGTAAGTTTCTCCTGCTCTCTTGTAAGTTTACTGAAGGACAAGAGGTAAGACATAGCGCATTTACCTCGTGTTCTTCAGTTAAACTGGAAAAAACAAAGTTAAAATCCCTGTGGACATACCCTTTAATAATATATAATTTGCCTTTCTAAAGCTATGTACAGTCCACACATGTCAAACACAAGGCCCGCAGGGCAGTTCTGGCCCGTCTGAATGTTTTTTTGTGGGCTCCCGGTGATTGTACAGCATCCAAGACTTACTACACTGCTATCCTTTGATTAACTATTGATCTTCCTGTTAGATACCATGATCAGCTGTTTTAACTAGCTGATTGCGGCACCTTGCAGGCAGATCTATAGTCATGCTGCTGCTTGGGACTGCACAAATGTGGCTTGCACAAATGGATAGCAGCATAGAAGGCTTGGATGCAGTGCCCACTGTAACAGCTGATCTTGTGTCTAGCCCAGCGCTGGGGGTGGAGGTGTGACAAAGGGCCTTCCATTGTAGTTGGCCATTCCATTACTGTAAGGTAGGTTTTTCACATTAGCACATGATTGAGTTCCAATCCTGCTAAGTAACTTCGGCCTGTCTTTTTGATTTTGGCCTCTTATGTGATTGAGTTTGACACCCATGGAACAGACATTAGATTAATGTTGGAAGAACTGGCTGAAGAATGATGTGTAAAAGTGTCTGTCATCATTAAGTGATCTGTTTGGTCCTATTTGCAGGACCCCTAATAGTGTCTGTTATGGTTTCTGTCCCTGATATGATTCAGTTCGAGAATAAAGACCATCATACAACATAAAATGTCAGCTCACTGCTTGCCAAAGCATAGCAAAGGACCATAGCAATCAACATTTTTTAAAAAAAAGATGAAAATATGAAGAATTCCTAGGTACTGTATGTGTAATATGCATAACTCATTTAAATAATAACATTTGTGTTTTTTCCCATTAAACATCCCCTTTAAGGACCCATGGTAGTTACAAACTGTTGATGGTGGTTGACGTGTGTATATTTTCATATTTCAAGTTCTCCTTTTACTTAGGATGGTGGTTGTCTATTAAACCTCTATCTCATAATTAGGGTTACTGATAAAATGCTATGTTAGTGTATGTGTGTGTGTTTCTAGTTATTGTTCCTATTAACCTCTTCTCTTCTTCTGTCAAAACGTCTACTGTCTAATTCTACTATCAAAACAAATTTGTAGATGAGCCTCAGGCAGTATAATCTGCAAAACTTTTATTGTGTATTCAGCAACATGTATCGAGCTGTGTGCTTCTTTATCAAGCTTGATTATACTGCCTGAGGCTTGTCTACAAATTTTTACGTTTTGACAGTTCTGGCAACTTCATCAGAATGTGAAAGGGGGTTAAAACAATGGAAGCCAGTTGTAAAAGGGGGTTTAAACAAATGGAGCCAAGAGCATGTACCCCTGGTATGTCTAAGACATGGGAAAGCTTTTATTCTCTTTTTAAACAGCTGCCAAGCTGTTCATCAATATAAATTGCTTGGTTCTTTTTGTGACTTTCAAGGGATTCTTAACCAATGTCCTGGGTATCCAGTATACTATAACTTACCTCACGTTGGTAAATCAACATACAGAATTCTCACACGATCCTGCTTCAGTTGCAAGCCTCACAAAACTGCTTAATCCTCACAGCACTTCCCTTAAAATGAAAGGAAACTCAAAAAAACCAACATCAAATCAGAGATAAACATGCTCTAAACGGAAGTGAGTTCACCCAGCTGTATGTTTTATAATGAAGCAACAATGCAGTAATACCAGACATAAAAGACTCTCATAGGATATCTTGAAATGCTTTAATCACACACGACATGTTTCGGACACCTGTCCATTTGAGAAAGGACCACATGTCCGAAATGTCTGTGATTAAAACATTTCAAGATATCCTGAGTCTTTTATGCCTGGTACTACCGCAACCTTTTCTATTGTTTGCTCTGCTTATGTGTCCTGGACAGCGGAGGAACCAGGTTGAAACAAAGGTAATAGGACTCTGAGCTATTTTATTTGTATGTTTTATAATACTATAGCCCAGATAATACTCCCTCTGCATATTCCCACTCTTTAAATATTGTGCATCCATGTATATTCATACACACTGTAGCTGAATACAATTCACATGGGGCCCTATTTATAAAAAATCGTTATCGTTATCGTAAAATACCGATCGTTATCGTAAAATAACGACCGGGTTTTTACCGATAACGACCGTTATTTACCGATAACGACCGGTATTTAACGATAACGGTCGTTATCGGTAAATAACGACCGTTATCGGTAAATAACGGTCGTTATCAGTAAAACCCCGGTCGTTATTTTACGATAACGATAACGATTTTTTATAAATAGGGCCCCTGATGCCCTATAAAAACCAACAGTTAAGGTAGGCATATACATTCTATCGAGCAGTAGCTGATTGGATCAGTCGAAAAATTTTCTTTTGTTCCCATCAGTGGCTGCATTAAAGTTCTGCCCAAAATAGAACCGCAATTAAGTTTCAAGTGGAAAGTACCGATTGGCTGCACCATCTCGCAGCCATCTAACATCTATGACTTTACATAGAGGTTGAGTTCCATCTTCTACCAGAGAGATGAAGTCTTGGATACTATAGACAGTCTCGCCAAAATGTTGGCAGCATTTTGACCTGCTTACGACTGATTGGTGTATTGATTGTATGTTGGTTCGATTAATACCCATGTATATTGGTTATAAAATAATGTTGCAATCACAAATTACTGATGGGTTTTGGTATTTTATGACTGGAGGGCAATGTGGTCAGTATTTTACATACTTATCGTGTGGTACTTTTCCAATACTTCAGCTTTTAAAATAGCCATCATAAATATAGTTCAAAGGCATGGTTTGTCATATGTAATTATTTTAAGTGTGGGTGAAATCCTATCAGATATATAGTTAGTATTTGTCACAACATCTGCTCACATCCCACAGCAATCCTATATAATTAATAAGGTTTATATTTCACAATTATACACGTATAATGGATAGTGAGCGCCATCTAGTGGCAAATATTCCAAATAGAACATTTCCCTCACACCATGCATGTCTGAATCTGATATGTAAAAATAGTCAAGCTCCTTAACTTGAAGGTAATCATCTGATCGTCCAATAACATGCTTTTGCTTACAGGAGCGTGTTTACTTATGAATGTTAAGGTAGCCCTTAAAGGACAACAACATCAAAAAAACAACATCACCTCCATTACATTTCCACACTTCCAGCAGCTGAAATCACATTTACAGCCGTGCTGCTCTCCCTTAGATATCACACAGTAAAGTTGAGTGCTAAAAGCCCGCCTCCTAGATGGCCCAGGGCCATGATTAACATATCACTTGTCATTCGCAGGTGGGAATGTCTGTTACAACCTCTCTCCTCCTCCTCTGCCAGTCAAACAAACTTGAAATGTCTGGTTGCTAGGATACAACCTACACAATCAAGCTGATCATGGATGGAAGGAGGCATGTTTTCTCGCATGCTAGCTCTGAGTGACAGTTAGTGGCAGACAGAATTGCGCCCCCTTCACAGCACGGCTATTTGACGGCAGAGAGAAACTCGAAATCAGGAAAAAAATGTATGGGGAGGGCTGCATTCCTTTACTCTTTTTAAAGAATTTTTAAAAAAAAAAATGCATTGAGGCAATACAGTTATCCTTTAACATTCTTAAGTCTCACTACTGCACCTCTACCTGTTCATTCATATCTGTTCATATCCTTATTTATATAATTTATATAATTAGTATTTACTGAACTATTTATGTATTTATATTCTTGTTCTCCTAGTATGACTTTTTGTATTTTGATATTGTAGAGCTCTGCATCCCCAAGTAGGGCTATATTAATAAGCTATACATCTTAGGGCACATGTGGGCCCATGTCAGTGTGTTGGGGCAGAGGAAAGAGCGGGCAGGTATAAATAGGGACTTTCGATACTTGTAGATAAATACAGGTGGCAAGATTTGTGTTAACTTTGCATTTTTTAAGTTCATGATTTGGGCACCTAAAGCTAGGTACACATCGGACGCTGCTGCTTTTGCCGCGACCGACAGTCCTTCCTCCTGGCTGACCGGTCGAAAGTATTGAACGGTCGGTCAGGAGGAAGGACTGTCGGTCACGGCAAAAGCAGCTGCGTCCGATAGTTACCGTGACCGATCGTGCGGTCCATAGAGGACCACATGATCGGACAAGGTTTTCCACCATGTCCGATCGTCCTTTCGGACGAACGGTCGATCGGACATGGGCACATTCGGATGCGATAATTTCGGTCCTTTAAATACGATCACAAAGATGTGTTTATGTAGTTTACATGTAAAGTGAAAGTACTAGATGAAAGGTTTAGAGTTAAAGGGCATATACGTTAGATTTAAAAAAAAAATTCCATTAGATATCCAATCTGATGCATCTTACATTTTAGCTGTCAATAAATTGCCTTATTATTAGGGGCGTTCCTAGACCTTTGGTCACCTGAAAAAAATATTTAAAACACAAAAAAAGTGATTGTGGCTTGTGGAGGTAGGTGTGGTGGGCTGACTAACAATTTCTGGTGAACTGAGGGCTGACTTTACACTGGTTGGTGAACTGGAGGGCTGACATAAAACTGGCAGATTAACAGGTAAATTTAAGTGCCCACAACACAGGCTGGTAAATATAAGTGCCCACAACACTGACTGGTAAAGATAAGTGCCCACAACACAGAAATGTAAATTTAAGATGCACAGCACAGACAGACTTGTAAATATAAGATATGCTCCCACAGACTGGTGAATATAAGATATGCTCACACAGACTGGTGAATATAAGATATGCTCACACAGACTGGTGAATATAAGATATGCTCACACAGACTGGCGAATATAAGATATGCTCCCACAGACTGGTGAATATAAGATATGCTCACACAGACTGGTGAATATAAGATATGCTCACACAGACTGGCGATCTAAGATATCCCCCACAGGGACTGGTGAATATAAGATATGCTCACACAGACTGGCGAATATAAGCTATGCCAAAACAGAATGGTAAATATGAGATGCCCAGCTCACACAGACTGGTAAATATAAGATGCCTAGCTCACATAGACTGGTAAATATAAGAGCTGCTCACAGACTGGTAAATATAATATATGCTCACACAGACTGGTAAATATAAGATATGCTCACGCAGACTGGTAAATAAAAGATGCCTAGCTCACACAGACTGGTAAATAAAAGATATGCTCACACAGACTGGTAAATAAAAGATATGCTCACACAGACTGGTAAATAAAAGATATGCTCACACAGACTGGTAAATATAAGATATGCTCACACAGAATGGTAATTATAAGACATGCCCAAACAGACTAGTATATATAAGATATGCTCACACAGACTGATAAATATAAGATATGCCCACACTGGTATATATAATATATGCTCACACAGACTGGTAAATATAAGATATGCCCACACAGACTGGTATATATAAGATATGCTCACACAGGCTGGTAAATTTAAGATGTACAGCTCACACAGTCTGGTAAATATAAGATGGGCTTACACAGACTGGTACATACAAGATACCATGCCCAGCCCAGACTGGTAAATATAAGATGCCCTCATGCCAACCCACATAGACTTGTAAATATAAAATGCTCTAATATCCAACCCACACAGACTGGTCAATAGAAAATGTCCCAACGCCCAGACACTTTGCCAGGTGCTCTTGTACCATGCCTGCCTGATTTTATGTTATAGGAATAAAAGTTACATTTTACACAGTGACATAGACACAAGTCCAGGCCCAGAACAGAAGCCTCCATCGTGTATGGACAATTTTCCGGCCTTTAGGGCAAGCGGGAATAATTTTCTTGGACCGATACTGATTGCACCAAACCTGCAACATCTAATTATTGGGATTGGTACTTGTATGGGCTCCTTAACCTTAACTCATCCCTGTGAGAATTACAAGTAAGACCCAGCAGTTATTGCACATAATAATGTTGTTTTATTGCTTTTTGTCTGAGACATTGTCTGACCTTCTATTCTCTATATGCAATATCCACCCCTGCTCCTGTGTATTTATTCCAGAGAGGATGGGATAACTTCCCTCTCATTGATCTGTGATTTTACGGACAACACAGAGCTGAGAACTTGTTTGGATCTCCAGATTCCATTTTAAGTGGCACATTCGGAGGGACTGATTTAATGAACTCCAGTCAGACAGTCTCACTGCAGCTCTGTGCCTGGCACACACTACACTGGCTTAGCTTATTGAAAAGAGAGAGAGAGGCCTGCAGTGATCTGGAGGAATGCACTCTGCAGAGGTAAGGAAATCCAGCTATCCTGCTCACATACATGTAAATAGACATCAGGACAAAGACTTCATCAACTATGTACACATTTCATTTAAAAAAAAAAAAGAAATCCACACATGGTACCAGCAGAGTTTATGCACAGACTGTGATGATCTCTACTGGATTCATTGATCCAGTACAAGAGCCTTGGCATGTGGGTAGGGCTGGCACTAATGCATGAGGGTATCAATGAATCTGATTATGTAGCTGAACCAGAGGCATAGAGGGAAGAAGTGGGAATTCATTGGAGTTAACTATTTATTTCCCCTTTAGTTGTGTGTCCCTTTGTTCCTCTCACCCCCATGCACCCTGTAGTATTTCTCCTCCTGTGTGTGCTCTTTTACACCCACACCCATTTACCATGTATTCTTTTCATTGAACATTTTCCTCTTTCATCTCTCCCCCCCCCCCTTTTCATCATCCTCAACACCAGAGGGTTTAGCGTAAGATTCTCTCTTCTCCCAGGACCCCTATAAAGATTTCTCAGGGGTCCCGCACTTTAAGTCAAATGTAAATATTCATATGTTAAAGGAGAGAAAAGAAAGACTGAAAATATTTTTTCTCTACATAGAAGGAGCAGGTGACATTAGCATGCTGACATTAGCATGCTCCTTCATCTAGGGGGTTAATACATATGTATCTGGTCTCACTTCTATTACAGTTTCAGTTTTTATGTCTACAAATCATTGCTGGAGAACATTTTTACCATAACGGATCAGATTATTAACCCCAGGGTATGGGATCTATAAGGAACTGCGGAGATGTTTGGGATCCCTTTCATTTTAAGGTTTTCCTGACATTAAACCGACAGGCGGTATCTCAGGTACCATATTGAATGCCAACAGAGATACATGTTGATTCAGCTTAACATTGGCAATACTCATGGATAATGTAGTTTTTACCTTTTACTGCTCCCTTTATGCTGGGATGTTGTGAGACAGGAATGTGCAACCAGTAGCACAACAGATGTTTGAAAACTACAACTCCCAGCATTCCCTAGCTGCCATTTTCTGTTGCAGTGTGTATGTAGGGGTATTACTGATTTCATTTATCTCCTGCCATAAAGCATTTAGTTGATTCCTAAAATTTGGTTATTATTTCTGCAAACAATTCCTTTTGCACACAGTGATCCATACCATGCTGCATATTAGCAACGATATATATAGTTTGAGGACCTAATCCACTATGTAATCATCCATGTTTAAGCCCTTGAAGTCTCATACCATCAACGTCAAAGTCCATCTCATAAAGATCCAGCCCCACCCCCTACCACAGCCCGGGGCTGCTTACAGACTGGCCAATGGGAAGACATGCTCCTTGTAGAGTGCATCTTCCTAATGGACATATCTCAGGACTTCTACAGCAAACTCAATATCAAGCACCTAGTGCTTTAACTCCTTGCCCTGGGTACTATCAAGTAAAATGGGTGGGTGTGTAATTTACAGTTTAGTTCTCCTTATGAGGCTTATTGCCCGACTGGCTGGGTGGATCTTCAACCAAGTGGCTGTTTTGGCCGACAAAGTGCCTATACAAGGCACATTTATCGGCCATGCTGTACCTGTATGAAAGTATTATACTACAATAATATTATAATATGACAGTTGGTGAAAATTAGACACCAATCATGATCCAGCAATGTAGCCCTCCGCTACCCCTACCATCTAGCTCTGCAGTTTATGACACCTTGGAGCTCTGGGGTCATAATATATTATTTGAGAATAAGGTCAAAAAATGTCCCAGATACTTAATGGTCCAGAATGGGTGGTTTATTTTTGTAAACATAGCAGTTTGGGTGTTTTAGCTTTTAGTTGTGCTTTAATAGACATGAAGGAGTGTGAAATGTATGTATTCAGTCTTTACTCTATTACCCAATTTCAATTTCTCTGCCACTTCCCAAAAATTGTTACCTAAAAAGAAGTAAGCCTGCATAAATAGTTCAAACCCTCTGGGTGAGGGATTGATAGGGAGCTGGGTGAGGGATTGATAAGTGATGTCAGGCGCTCCTTCTACTAGAAGTTTTTTTTTCATTAAAAAACTACTTCAGGAACCAGTTACAGCTGGCATATAAAGGCAACCGGTACACTGGAAAAAGTATAGAAAAAGTAATTTTCTGCCTTTAAGCTTTCTTGAAGCATGTATGTTATTACTTTCTGCATTTTGCAGTAATGTCTGTATTGAAAAGATAGCTGTTATGCTTATTCACCATTTAGTGACAATATCAGAGAAGTTAATTAGAGTGACACTTGCCTATAGAGAATTCTCTGTCTCCTGCACATTACTTTAATTATGTTTTCTTTGAATAGCAAATATGTAAGAATGATAAAGAATATATTATCCATATCTGTGTCTGTATTTATTTCATTTCTACAGTAGGATGCTATCAAAACTTAATGTTAGTAGTTGATCTGGTGAAACAAGATGCAATGAATCCACTGGATATTAGAGAGCCCAGAACTCTTTATACCCTCTGTGTCACAGTTTATAAAGCACCACCCCAGCAGCTACTGTACATGACACAAGAAGGGGGCCCATTGGTTCTCAGGGTAGGGGTTAAGTTGGGGGACCCTTGAGTCTTGGTCCAAGCCAAAAATCCAAAAAGTATTTAATATTACTTGATATCTAGAAGAAGATAACTGCAGTTACTCGCTCGTTTGTTGATTATTTAATTAAATAATATTTTTGCCAGCTCTCCTTTAAATTGGTTACAAAAAACTGTTGGTTGTTCAGTTTCCTGCACAATTAGCATCTTGAACCAATGGCTTGGTGCTGCATATTATGGTGTGTAGCCTGTGCATCACAGTGGTGGCAGTGTTAGTGTGTGATCACTAAAACCCCAAAGCACATGAACCCCTCTCCACAGAAGGCATATGGTGCAATCCACTACGCTGCCATTGTGTGTATGTATGTATAAGCCATGTATAACTGCTTCTCTTAACCACTCAGTGGCATGTTGCTTTGTCCTACTGGAAGATGCAGGTTTGATACAGATGCTGACTGACAGGGTTATGGCGCAAGAGTTTCCCCTTTCTTGCATTAAGTTCAGTCATCGTGGGTCACTGAGTAGGGCACAATGGACTTACCCTCCCCACATAACCTCTGCCATACACAGGCTGTCAGGGCTGGACACTGCCCTGTGGGACATTCAGTTTGCAATGTATTGTGCTAATGTGCAGCATTTGGAGATTGAATGATAAATGAATGATAAACTTATTCAGGAAATCTGAGGTTTACCTGTGTTCTAGCAGTTTCTTCGTACACAGTATTTACCCCTATATAAGACATGGGGGGCATTATTTAAACTTAGCTATTTATTTTACCATTTTGTAAGACAATGTTTTAATCCCTTGACAGACTTGATTAAAACATGATCTCTCTATTTTATTACCCCCTCTCATTCCTCAGTATATTCTTTTTTTTTTGGGGGGGGGTATTATCTTGTTATCTTATGTAATTAGCTCTTTACTTTCTGTTAAACCTTTGTTTCTATCAGTACTGCTGTGACCTGAGGTAGAGGGTAGATCCCTCAAAAGCTTGTCTACTAAAATAAACTGTTAGTCCATTAAGGTATCACAGTACTCTACTTTTGGCAAAGCAAAGATCTAAGTTTACACTGGATTTGGCCCCTTGGTCTGTCTGTGTTAAATGAAGTTGCTGATAGAATATTCTAATGTGAATGATGAGGTCAGGGCCTGTCTAGCAGATATTGAGTGTTTACATGTTTAATGTCGGGACTAGACCTGGTGTCATGTATAGAAAGGCAAAAAAACAACCGTAGCCCTCAACCACCAGGCTATGGATAATGGATCATTTGGTACCGAATAGAGATGGCCAAACTCACTGAAATCCATTCCGTTTGCAGATTTGCTGATTTTCTAAAAAATCTGAAAATTTAAAAATCCGACCCATTGAAGTCTTTGGGAGTTAAAAAATACAAAAGTTCCGCCTAAAATGAAGGTATAAATAGCAATGGTAACTTACTGTAGATGGCTCAGGGACCAGGGAAATCCGGGGAACACGTGTCAATGCCCAACACCTTCCAGTACCGGAAACTTCCTGTTTTCTGTTTTGGAATTCCGCATAATATTTTTGAGAACTCTAGAAATCTCAAAAAAATTTGACTTTTTTCATTTGAAATTTCTAAAAATATTGAAAATTTTAAATTAGAATATTGTTGAACGTTCAATAATTATCGAAAACAGTTCCGCTGATATCTCTATATTCAGATATCTGGATCTGTGAAATCTGTTTCTGGACTGGGTTTGGGTTAATCTCTAGTACTGGGTTACACAGATTGTCTGTACAGGATAGTATATTAAACATTATGTTATATATTTTTTGCAATGACCAGTCCGTGGAGAAATGTCTAACAATGGAGCAGTCCATGGTACAAAAAACAGTAGAGGACGCTGCCTTAATGTTCATTTTTCTACCAACACTTTACTGAGTCTTCATAGCACTAGAGATGTAATAAGGTTTAAGGCAGATATTGTATGGGTTTTGAATGACTACTTTAATGAAAGCAGTGGTGGACCAGCCCTTTTCAGATAACAGGGGACTATTCATGTGCGGCCACAACCAATGGCTGTGTTACGCTAACTGATTTATGCTGCATGAATATTGCAACAGACACTCGTACATCCACTGGCACAGGAGCTACAGACATCTGGGTCAGTCATTTAAAGCAGGTCAATAATACCGTATGATCGAACACTGATTTAACCTTATACCGGAAGAGTGTATTGCCAGCAATGCTATTGTGCTGTCTTCAGGAAACTCTCTCCTCTATTGCTGCCTTGTACAGTTGTAAGGGATAAGACATGCTAGGCACACCAGTCTTAATAGTGAAACATATCCATTTAATGGTGACGTTTCGGAACTAGTGCGGCTCCTTCCTCAGACCAAAAGTTAGCTACAGAGCTTAGAGCACCCAGCATTGTATAAGTACTTATCTTCCTGATGTTAAGGTGTGCAGGATCCTACCCTTCCCTGTTGCATATTATTGTACAGTTGTACACACACCATTCTCTGAGACAAAGTGTTCACTGCACCTAATGGTGAAATTGCCCCTGGCTGGTGCAGTGGCATAACAAGGAATCACTGCTCCCCCCCCCCCCCAAAAAAAATAAACTATGATGGCCCCCTGTGGTTTTCATGGGAGGGTATCAGTCATAGACCAGGTTGGTAGTTACGCACCAATACCCCATGTATGTATGTATTTTATTTCTTATATATATAGTGCTACATATTCTGCAATGCTTTGAAATTATTTAATCCATTCCCATCAGGCCCTGCCCCGAAGAGCTTCCAATTTAATCACTTTATTTACACATACAGCCCCCATGATTGTAGGGGAGATTGAAATGCCGAATTAAACCTCCACAAGCACAGAGAGAACAAACTGCTTACAAATTTGTGTCCAATAGATTTGAACTCAGGACTTTATTTTGATTCTGCAAGGAATAAGTGGTCGCCACTGAGCCACGGTGCAGCCCAAATCAATACCATTTACCTGTATGCCAGGGTGGGCTGTGATTTAACTGTTAATATCCCAAATGTATCCATATCTTTTTATGTTTTATTTGAAATGAGAGCTGCCATAATGCTAAGATAAGATCATTTATTGTAATACCACATAGATTTGGGATGTGCTCCTGGTTGTCAATAAAGGGAACAGATTAGTTGCTTAATGTGAAGGGTATGTTTATATTCATAGATAAAGGAATGTAAGTGAAAGAAACACAGCTTCCTTCATTCATTAACTTAATTGTGGATTGTGCTGGGGACTAAACTGTTTCCAGTGTATCCTATTGAGAAGGTCTGTGTAGGGTGTGTATGGCAGAATGATGAGATGAAAGGCTGGGGGTGAGAGCCCATGTCTGTGAGGTTAAGAGCCCCCGTTCCAGAACTGCACAGATGTCGGCAGAGAGCAGCCCCCCCCTGTTCTGTCAATGGCCCCTCCCTTTATGCAGATCACTGGAGCTGGGTGACAGCACAGCCTAGTCCTTATTGGCTAGAAGTTTTTATTATAAGCTGGAGAACTTTTGTCTGAGCCTGTTCTATCCCTCCCATCCTGCTTCCTTTCTAGCCCCCCCTCCCCTCTCCCACCCACTGCCAAGCTCCAACATGTTAACCCTGGGCAGTGGTCAGTGATCATCATACAGACACCTTCTGTTTCTCTCTCTCCAGGGACCCTCCCCGAACTGGACCCTTTGTGCCTCCTATCAAGGTTCCATGTGAGAAGAAGCCCCATGCCTAGCACCATGTCCAGGTCCGATGAGGTGAACAGACTGACAGAGAATGTGTACAGGGTAAGTAACTGTACTTTGTGCTTATTCACGTGTGTATAGCACTGAGCATAGCCTGTTCATGTTTAATCCTGCCCCAAAGAGCTTACGATCAAAGAAATATGACACACACACACTCAACCCAGGGGCAACATGCAAACTCTTTGCAGATGTAGTAGCCAAGGGTGGATATGAACCCCTGAGCCCCCCATGCTGTGAATGGATGAGAATGGATGCCCCCTGCATACCAATGTAGGGCGGTATTGACCTTCATACTCATCCTTTTCATTGCCACTAATGTGTAAATTTTAACATTTTACCCTTTAAATCTCTGTCCACCTGGTGCTGCCTATTGGGTTCCCTTTCGTATCAGGAGGGAGGATTCCTGTCATACAGAGGATTTTATTTCCTTTGGTTCTCAGTGTGGATCAATGTCAGATCTGTTAATCTCATTACTGATTTTAACAACTGATCAAATGGATGTTGCTGAACTACAGCTTATAGTATCTCTTCAAGTTGAGGCTGTGAGAAGATTCTAGGAATTGTAGTTCTGTATCTCCGAGAGGGCAACCCTGCAGCTTAGTGCATATTGCAACAAAACATTTACAGGGGAAATTATCGAGAGGCGCAGCACTCTTTTTCCCATCTAAAAGTCACACTAACTGATTTACCAGCGGTTAGTGTGACTTTAAGACAGGAGTGTGTGTGGGTATCGTAAAAGACACCGCCATAGCCGCCAAACCTATTTAATATGGCGGTTGCGGCTGTTTTAACTGCAGCTATTAATACTGGCGTTTAAAGATCGATTGCGTCTCTCAGTTAATTCCCCTGTCAATTCCTATCCCGCTTGGTTGGTGGTTCCAAACCTACCCCCATTCATTCCCATTTATAGAGCTTTTTTTCAGACACAGTCAATGTTCCCAGTTTTGTCTGAGCTGTGTCTGAAAATGTTTTGGTTTCTATGGCTTCCCTGACCTTATTTTGGCTTGGGTCTCCCAGCTTAGCTTAATTTTTATGAACAGCCAACAAAGTCGCTTCCCAGAAATAACAGATGTGAATAAGTCTGTTCGGAATTAAATACAATACTACACAGTTTTTATTTCCTTTCTTTTTACATTTCCCTCTTTATTTAAAATTTAATATTGACGTAATCTCCTAGCAAATTGGGAGAGGATTTTTATTCAATTTGTATTTCTCACTTAATTATGGGCACAAATACAACTGTCCCATTGAGCTCTATATAGATGTATCTTCCAGGGCCTGGGCCAAGTTACGCTATGACTGGGCATTGCTTTTCTTATAGGCTGGGGCTTTTCTAGATGTGTTCTTAATGAAGATGACAGTTAATTGTAGATCCATGAATAGCACATTTGTTGTAGGGGAAAAAATGAACAAATTCACAGAGAAACTGGGTACGCAGTGTTTAGTGTGAAAGAACATGCAAATCCATTCAGCTTTATACATTGTTTTCAATAAAGGCCAACTACACTGCAAAAAATAACATTTTAAAAACAAAAAGTACATGGGGCAGGGAGGTAGGATTAATGATCCTAACTCCTATTAGTGCCAGTGTTTACAGTATTATTAGATACAGTAGGTTAGTGCCAGTGGCAAAACTACCGCCCCCCGTCATCCCACAACTTCCAATTCGGTTCTGGAAGTTTGGGTCATGTCTTTTAAACAGCTGATCATGGGTCCCTGCAGGTATGCACCTGGTTAGTGCCCTGGGCTTTCCTGTATTAAAGATAGTGCTGATATACTAAGAAAGATATTGGGAGGTAGAAATCACCAATCCTACCTCCCTGTCCCAGGTAATTTTCATTTTAAATGTTTTAAAAAAAAACCTGTATATGCACTAGCATTTCATCTTCTCTTATTTCTAGTTTTAAAAAAAAAGATCTTATATTGCATTTTTATGAGACTATTGTGATATACTGTAGATGTTTATAGGCCCAAATATTGTATGCTATCTGCAGTTCATTCTATTGTAGATGTTAATAATAAATTTGAATCACTCGTGGGTGAACCACACTGAGCATGTCTAAACCAAGGACTAGGAGAAGTAGGAGTTGTTAGAAGTGCTTTGAGGGCTTGATTTCCCACAGGAAACGAGGAATTATTAAGAAAGGCTTTCATAAGCAGTTTATGGTCTTTTAATTAGAAAATATGACTTAGGATGAGCTTTTCCATTAAAAGAATTAGTTGCATTAAACACAAACGCTACATAAATAAGTTACCCATGCCCACAGGATAATTTGGTCCAATCATTTGCTCAGTAGAATGGTCTGAGTGATTGGTTTGGCTTTTTGATTATTGTTTAAAGGGTATGTCTCAGCCGATCACAGGCACCGCTGATGGTCCGGCCCCTTCTGCTTGCTTCCATGCACGGAAGCTAAGCAGAAGAATGCAGAGGGAACATACGTTGGTAAGTAGGTTTAACTGCAACTTTAAAAGGTAAGAGCCAGGTTGAGGTTTTGGGGGCATGGAAATTCCCTTTAATTCCTCTTTTCCTTTCTGGTTTGTGTTATTGATTTTGATTTAAAAGTAGCTTTTGTACAAATGTGACAACAATAAATATCAGCCCACAGGCCTTTGTTTCTTGGCAGAGGAGTAGGTATTGTACTGCGATACAATGGTGCATCCAGCATAGCCACACTGTGTCCACTGGCTAATAGGGAGAATGGTACTGCTTCAAAGCCATGCTGATCCTGGCAGTGCTGCAGTTTAAAGGCCCATACACACATTAAATAATTGTAAGATAATTGTTGGCTGAAGTGGCCAATGAATGAGCGCTTTGGCCAAAAATCGGTTGTGTTCTTACATGTAATACCAGAACTAGAATGTCCTAGTCCCACAGCGCATATATATCCTGATGACGGCCACAATAATGGCCGAAATGCATTGATCCCGGTTCATACACGGTTTAGGTGATTTGGGAAGACCTGAGAGTGCCCTGGAATGGAGTATATTACATATATATATACTGTATATATATATATATTGTAAACGAGTGCTGCAAATAAACCCACTGTTTATGGCGGGGTTCATCTGATACCCGGGTTTTACATACATCTGGTGTGTGGCATGGTCACTCTCACAAAATATCCAAAGATCAAATAGAGAGCCTTCGGTCATTTGTGTCTGGGTGCTATCCTGGTTGTATACTTAACCATAATCGTGTGTATTTTTAGGTATGTCCATGTATCTCCGTATTTTAAGTACAGGTGTTTAATTGTAGCTGGATATCTTACCTACCAACTTGGTGGTAGCAAAATGGTGGGACAAGCGTCTGGATCGATCATTGTGTGGTCAATATTCAATCACAAAATGAACGAGGGAAAGTCAGTAGGTAACCTGCACCCGACGAAGGGGCCCGCCCCATGAAACCATGTGCACATATCTTTCACAGTAAACATTTTAAGAAGCGTGTGTGTCCTTCATTACAAACTTTTCTGGATATAGCAGCAGGAAGTGGTTGACAGCACTGAGGGTACAGCACCACCATAAAATAAGTGGTGTGCGAGGAGAAACTCCAATCTATGAACGTCAGAAAGTAAGTCTTTCTTCAGATTGTCAAATCTACCTAATATCTAATATGTGTATGGTAAGGCTGAAACACATGGGCAGACATTTGCCCTATCAGCTGAAATTGAACTTCATGGGCAATTATGATTCTTGATAAATTTTGCATCCTACTATATCTGTACCACCCTACTAGAATCTAGCTTTACATCCCCAATAGTTGCTGTTGCAGTTAATTAAAATTCATATAAAGTTTATTTAACCCCCAAACCCTGAGACCCCAACACTTACCTTGCTTTATGATGCACAACTTTTTGGCATTGGCTGTGTCAGCAGCTTTTTATTTTGCCACCCCATATGCTCATGTGCAAGCTCATAAAAGAGCTCATAGGCGTGTCAGAGGAATATCTTCTTACCACTATATTGCAGAGCAAGTTAAGAACTGTGAGTTTGGCAGGTAATTCATTTGGATTTATACAAATATTTGTGTTAGGTTGTTTAATATTTTTCCTATGAATGTGTAATGTGGTCACAACACTACCGTATTTATAATCAAGTAATATAAAACCCAGAATGCTAAAAAAAGAGGCATTTTCTACACAATGATACTGCAGCCGAGGGAGTGGTTGGAATATACTATGCTATTTTGTATTACATTTAATGTTTATACATAATAATGCAGTGTACTGTACATCCTGTCTGGCCTTCTCTGTATTCTTTGAATACAATTAGAATATTGTTGACATAGCAGTTTAGTAACTGTAATTCTGTCTGTACTGCTTTACTTTATTTGTAGGTTAAAAAAATGCAAAACACAAATCTTTTAATAAAATGATTCAGTAACATTTTTGTGTGCACTATTTATAAATAGTGTATTGTTATATATAAATTGTGTACACACATGCACAGGCTCACAGATTAGGGAGAACGGTCACTATAAATGCTAAAATGCTTTGATAGAAACATAATAGTATCAATACTTATCTGTACACACACCCACTTTGTCTGTTTCTCCTATTAAATTACTTGAGGCTGTTTTCAATATATGGCAAGTACCGTATATATCTATTCTTTTCCCCCGTAAAACCCCTCTTCCCCTAAAATGTTAATGTTTCCAGCTTTTGCTCTTATTCAAGGAGTTTTCCATTTATTGTTAATACCCACATCATATTTTGAGAGCCTACAATGGGAAAACATGCTTTGACCTTCTTGCATCACATCTTTCTAGAGAGGTCTGTAAATGAAATCATCTCTCCGGAAAACACTAAAGGTTCATAATTAGGCCGAGGCTCCACTTGAGCGCATGTAAATTTAAACATGACATCATCACAGACCATTTTATTATATATTTACTGTGCAGACTGCCATGCTTTTTAACATGCTATATCTGTGAACGCTTAGCAGGTAGTTGAAGAGTTCTAGGCATGATGTCTTACATCCGTAGTGCCAAAGAATGGCTCAGACAGAAAGATTATTTTAAGAATCCGGAACAAACCATTCAGTGTTCCCATCGAGCTAAACAGATTTGTCTGCAGTTTGAGGACAAAGATGCAAGAATAAGCTGCTCTTGACCACTGCAAAGACATTGCACAGTGGATTGTGCTTAGAGGAAGACGGCCATCTTAGATCCTATTAAAACTGACTCAGAGCGGTTTAGTTCATAGAAAAACCCATGGGAAAGGATTGTATTATGTAGACAAATTCCAAGGTCACTATTAGACCATGGCCTAAGGTACTGACCCACTGACCAGCAAACACTGAATTAATCCTCAATATGAGTACAAATTACACTACACATAATAACTTATCTACTGCTGGTGTGTTTAGGAAATTTCCAAATGTAAAAAAAGGTTGTTTTTTAGGGGATAATGCTGATGGGCCACACTGACAGACACCCAAAATCATTATAGGTTCCAATTTGTGTAAAATGTGGCTAATGTGAATAAACTATTAGATCCACAATGTATATAAACCCACCATTGATCAGATGCTGATAGATGCAGATAAACAAACCTGATACAGTAAATTCCATGAAGTCTCCAAGAGTTATGACTACTTATCTACTAAGCAATAACACGTTCTCTTCTTAATGACTACAGTATGTATATACAAAAGTAGGTGTGAACCAATAGGGAGTTATGTACAGGGAGTTGGTATTGCTCTCAGTCGCCCCCTGCTTTGCCATTTTAATGAGGGAATTGAGCCTCTCAGAACATTATGTTATTCTGAAGGAAATCTTGAAAAATAGGTTTAGGGCTGGGTACACACTATCCAATTTTTTGGACCATTAGGCAGATTCAGATAAATGGGCGATTGGATGGGTTGGGATAGATGGGACCCCAGATTGTGCGGTCCCCTATAAAACTTGTTTGTGCCGAACGTCAAGTTGGAACAAATCAATCTGCTGGTTTGCACCCATCTTAATTGATGTGGTAAGTTTTCTACCAGATCTGACCTTTAGTACAACTATTAAGAGCGAAACAATACGTGTGGCAAAGTTAAGTATAGACTGAAGGGGAGAGAAGTGGTAAGCAGGAAGACCAATAAGTAGTAGGTTGCAATAGTCCAGGCGCAATAGGATGAGAGCATGCATAAGCATAGTGGTGGTCGGGAGAGAAAGGTACCTGCAGATTTTGGTTATATTGCAAAGGAAAAAGTGCCAGGTTTTCGCAACATAGTTGATGTTGTTAGAAAAGGAGAGAGAGGAGTCAATAATTACCCCTAGGCAGCGTGCTGATTGAATGGGGAAAATGGGGGTATTGTCAAAAGTAATACAGTATAGAAAGATGGGACAGGACCAGGTTTAGGAGGGAAAATGATCAGTTCAGTTTTAGAAAGATTTAATTTAAGGTAGCGTTGAGACATCCATGCCTTAAATAGTTCAATCATTATACCAGCAATGTCCCAGCTGGTTTTTCTTAAAGGGTATCTCCAGTGGTTAAAACCACTTTGTGCTATTCAGTTTTATTGATAAATTAATTCTTACTGATTTTTCACTGCTGACTAATCCAAACTGAGCATGCCTGAGACAGCTGTTTGGGGAATAGGGGGACTACAAGTGACTGCATGACTGCTGTCTATATCCTAATTACTAATCACCAGTTTTTGTAAATTGGAATGGGAAAAATGTTCCATGAAAAACTTCATGGATTTTTTATGGGTTTAGTTGTCATCCAAGGTTTGAAATAGGTGCTGCTTTTTATGTTCTGGATGGTAATGATTCTTTTTTTCTATTCTGATACTTTTGTCAAAATAATATTTACGTACTATACATTTACTGTAATGTAATGCATAGCGTTGGACATTATTTTCAATGTCACTGATGTGTGTTAATGCAAAAAACTGATATGAGCAGAGTGCACCAAAATGCTCTATAGTGTGAACAAAGCCTAAGAAGGGGAAATACAGTGTTTAGTAAAATGTGAGTCTTAAGCTTCATAAAACCGTGCGATTGCGAAGCGAGCCTGCAACAAATAATGGTATACAGAACCACCGTTTTGGCTGACTAACATTAATGTATGGGTGCTCAGTCGGATCATGTTGATGATCTTACCCGGATCATCTATGGCCTCCAAAAGAATGTCCGTTTTGCCCACCCCAAACATTAAACAATAGTTGTCCAAAACGGGCATTTGGTACATCGTGCATCGGACATGGGATTGCGCGTGAGTATAGACCTTTATAACTGAAAATAGTGAATGAATGTGCTAATTCCTTTTTCCTAAACAGGGTTTAATGGTTGATATGCACTGAAAGGAAGGATTGTAATGAAAATAATTGTTTATTTTATTACAACCCACATTAACTATGTTGTGAAAACCTGCCGCTTCTTCCTTTGCAATATAGCTAAAATCCGCAGGTTCCTTTCTCTCCCGACCACCGCTATGCTTATGCATGCTCTCATCCTATCGCGCCTGGACTATTGCAACCTACTACTTTCTGGTCTTCCTGCTTCCCACCTCTCTCCCCTTCAGTCTATACTTAACTCTGCCACACGTATTGTTTTTAATAAACCGGATCCCAAATCTCCTCTGTTCCGGACAACAACCTGGCTCCCTGTTAAACAGCGCATTACATACAAAATCCTTCTCCTAACATTTAAATCCCTTCGCTCTGCTGCTCCTCCTTATATTTCCTCTCTAGTCTCCCCATATGTTCCTGCCCATACCCTCTGATCATAGCAGAACCAGCTCCTGTACAGACCCCCCACTCGGACTGCTTCTTCTCGCCTTAATCCATTCTCTCTTGTGGCTCCCATCCTCTGGAATTCTATTCCCCTCTCTCTACGTCAAGAAACCTCAACCAGCAGGTTTAAATCTAGCCTTACATCCTACCTATCTGGTAACCAGCAAAGTCTATGATTGTTTTATTTGCGTACGTCTCACTCCAGCACTTATACCCATTCCATTGTATCTGTATGTTACCCACCTAACTAGATTGTAAGCTCTACGGGGCAGGGACCTCATTACCTCTTGTGGCAAAGCTCTAAAACTTCTATTTATATAAGTTATATATTTATGTACTGACCTATCTATGTATTTATATCCTTTGAATTACTTTTTTTTTGTATTTTAATACTGTACAGCACTGCATCCCCAAGTGGCGCTATCTAAATAAACATATACATTCATACATAAATCAGTAGTTCAACTGGATAGCATCACACGGTCAAACCTAGACATTTTATTGGTATGCCTATAGCCTACGTTGTGAATCCTAGGGATTGCTCTTTACACTCCAGTGACACAATGGTATGGCAGCTCCAACACTAAATTCAAAAGATATTATTTAATAGTACAAAGTAATGTTTAGTTTAAAGAAACTTTATTTTTTTCCTTGAAAAGGTGGCTGATATATTTTTCTCTTTTTCTAGCTGAAATACTAACAAGTAACAAAAATGCAAGAGCAGAATATCTGTGCAAGTTGGAATCTGTTAGAGATCCCTTAGGCATTTATTATAGAGAAGTAAACTTAAATGTATTTCTGCAAGTGTAACCTTTCCCTTGCCAGGGAAACATCTCAAACTTGTTAAAGGGCTTATGCAATGAATCATTTATTTGCACAAATCCCCCCCCCCCTTTCACTAGGAATCTGGTAACTCCTAGGTACCAATTAATGCTGTATTTAAACTTGAGATAATGCGATAATTAGGATGATGCTTTCGCTGATGATGGAACACTGGAGGGTTTATTGAAATATATTGATTATAATGAAATTTTACGTGCACATGCCTAACCAATGTCATCTTTTCAGAACTAGCTAATGCTTTATTTCCAAGTATCATTAACAGTAGATAGAGATTTATTGTTTGTACAGAACATTCAGGGTTATTTAATAAATGTTCTTATCATTTAAAATGGTGCTAATTTTGCCCCAACCAATCAGATCTTATTTAACATTTGAAAGCAAACATCTGATTGGTTGGGGCAAAATTAGCACCATTTTAAACGATAAGAACTTTTATTGAATAACCCTGATTGTGTTAATGTTATCTGTTTCTATAATACACATGGAAATGATTTTCTTGAACATTTCATATGTTAGACTCCCGCAACGGGGGACAATATTATAGCTCCCCAATTATTGTTAAGTGATCGACGAATCGAGTGAGTTTGGTCCCATTGTGTACACACATAAGATTGCAGGCTGTCGGGAAGGTTCTTTGCCTGCATTGGCCCATAATGATGTACAGTCAGGTCTGTATATAGCTTTAGTACCTTCAGATCAGGTGCAGCAAACCAAGAAAGTGGTAATCAGGCTTGATTACACCTCAGATGCCTTTAATCAGGATAGTGTCAGGTGGGGTTTAATTACATGTCCATTTAAAGTGAATGGGCAGAAATTGCCATAGATCCCTTAAATTGCCATTGATCCCTTAATGGGTCTTTTTTTTTGATCAGCATGTATAGGT
Organism: Hymenochirus boettgeri; assembly: GCA_019447015.1. Taxonomy (NCBI): domain Eukaryota; kingdom Metazoa; phylum Chordata; class Amphibia; order Anura; family Pipidae; genus Hymenochirus; species Hymenochirus boettgeri. Next base: position 194,924,949 of record CM033475.1, read on the forward strand.
CAAAAATGTTTTTTTGCCTGGATCTCCCCTTTAATAAGAATTTAGAGCATGCGAAGATAAAATGAAGGCAAGGGGATCAGATAATTCTATAAAAGGCACAAACAAATAAATAAATACCCCCCTCCTCCTCTTTTTTTCTTTTGAGAATAAAAACACGGATTCCTGTTGTAGCTGAACATGTTTGGCCTATGAGTCTCTGGCATAGGAAGGTGTTGTTAAAACCAGCTGCTATCTATGGCTTTTATGAAACTCGGTAATATTCAGTAACGTAATAGGGCCAAAACGGTCAAGGAAACGAGAAATCCAAGCCGTTGTCTGTCAGGGGGACCTGTTATTGAAAGAATTCATCTCTGGTCATGTGAAGACTCCCACACACTAGCGCTGGTAATAATTGGCCTTATTACCGTTATTGACTCCTTTAGAGAAAATAACTTGGCGCCTATGTAACCTGCCATTAGTTTGTTAACCAGGTGTTCTAAACCAAGAGATCTCTCAGTAATCCTAGGAATTGGATATGTTGGGAGGATCCGAGGGGTTTAGAGTTGGTCCAGTAACATTTCATGTTAGTGGTTGTGGTGTTAGAAATGTCATTTTGTTGTGAGACAGAATGTTTGAATTTAGTAACCCTTCATGGTCTCCATGCATGCTAGATCTGCTGGAGTCTGGAATAACATTTAACAAATAAAGTTCAGCCACCACAGCCCAAAGAAAATGACTGACATTTAACTTAATGTACATTGTCATCGGACCGTATGAGATCATTGACCAGTGAAAGCCGCAGATCGCAGCTGCAGAATGTGTTTTCTGTATTGCTATGCTAATACTGACTAGCCTCTTTCTTCTGGGCCAGCATTCCATTTATATGTACTGTCAGCTTCATTTAGAACTGGCGCGATTCTCACGTGCTTCCGATCGCATGCCAGTGTATGCAAATGTGACCAGCCATTATGTTTGCTCTGCGCTCCAATGCGTTTTTGGAGCACAACTTTACTGAAAATCGAAATTGCAGTGAACATCTTTACTTATTACTCTGGTATAAAACTGTATCTGCGCCACCTGGTTAATTGCAAAACAGCGTGCGAATGTTTAACACCATCTATCACTCCTTTTTCCAAAAAAGCTGTGCAATTCGGATATTAAATCGGTTGGAGCTACTGTGTGTTTTTCCAGAATCAAAAGCAAGAGTGGAACATCAGATGATGAATTTAGAAGCAGAGAGATGTTCATGTTATAGGGTAGATGGATCACAACTGGTACCAAAGTTAAAGGGATTAGGAGCATTAGTAATGTAACTTCAAGATTACACTAGAGTGTTGCCACTACTGGTAATTGTATGTTGATTATGTTGCATCCATTTAAAAAAAAAAGTAATTGGTTTTAAAATTGGTGTTAGTATTATTTGCCTTTTAAAGGGGAGTTCTAATATGGTTTAAAAAATGTATGTGTTCCATAGCTGTTTACTATTCATTTTAGTAATTATCGTTGTTTCCTGTTGAAAGATTACAACACTGAAAGCTGTACATGACCGGAGCCATCCTAGCCTGGTGTTAGTAATACAGTGTGAATCACACAATTAGATGAAATCAATGGAATTTTAAGGAACTAGAGAATCTACTTCTAAGCTCACTTGAGGTGGAAGGGAAAGGAAATGTTCCATTGCTCATTATAATGTCACTGATTAATCCATGTGCTGTAGCAAGTGGTAATGTCAATGGGAATGAAGCCAAACAACTGAAAATCTTTGGGAACAACACGATCGACAGAAAAGGTTTGGTGAAAATCTGGCTAAAATTTGTCAAAAAATTATCCAAGCTACTTTGGCTAAAATTTGCCATAAACTGATTGCATACTGTGAAGTTGTCGGCTAATATTAAAGCTCGATTGAAATATCAGCCATGTGAGCCATACCTTAATGTTACTTAAAACGAAATTAAACTGAGTTGCATCATATTTACCCCTGGACTAAAGGCCAGCTTAGTCTGGCTTGTCTCCTTTGCTCCTAGTAAAACTTTAAGGCCAGACAAATCCTCATTTGGCACCAGCCCCACTGACTCGATGGAAATGGCATCGCTAAGCACAGATAGCTCCAGTAAATCATTGCTGATTCTTTGGAAAAAAATGTAAAAAAATACTGTCTGGTGTTCCTGTATCTTAAATAACCTTAAGGTAATTACTTACTGGCATTGCTGTAAATCTGCCTGGATTTTATGCATTTATGGCCCCTTTCCCTTTAAGATAGAATGCGTTGAATGTACGGTATGTTGGGTGAATAAAAAATTTAAATTCATACCTATTTTACGATGTTTTTCCCTTGAACCAATCAACATAAATCAAAGACAGTTGAGTTTACTTACAGCCATTCTTTTATCTTACAGGTTATATTGGACCAGTTCAACCCAAGTCTGAGAAATTTTGTGACAATGGGTAAACATTATGAGAAGGCACTTTCAGGTAATATTGATTTAACCAACTAAAATGAAAACGGAACAAATGCAAACTGCCATGTACTGGTATACACAATAGCCTGCACCTGGGGTATAACTAACTAGAAAATATCTGGATGGTTTGAACCTGATGAAACTAATGCTGCTTGTGCTGCAATGATAAATGTCTTTAGCAGGCCATACATGGGTAGATGTTCTTCTGATCGGTTTCCAATCGAGTGCAATGATAAGAAATCTGATTGGAAGAACCGCTCAAAGTCTCCCACCTTTCCACAGATTTCCTCTTGAAATTGCAGAGATATGGGGACTGAAGATGGGATCGGTGGAAAATTTTCTGCCTGGCACGATCTTCGTTTTACCAATAAACAGAAAACGGTTTTCGATATTTTGAGCGATACAAATGAATGTATTGGTTCGCTCAAAATGTCAACCCCCTGCATCGTGGGTGGGGTGTTTGGGAGGGTTTAATACTTACTAGTTACTTGGTATACTAAAACCTTTTCTGGCTTTTATTATCTAACTACTTTAAAAACTGGCGCACTAAAATGCTTTATTGTGTCCCTATCATCACAAGCAATAAACTACCAATCAATAAACCAATTGCTAGTCTGTATGGAAGAAAAGCTTTTTTACATATATTTGGGTGTGACCGATAGTGTGACCAATGGAAATTTACCGACATGCCCGATCCAATATCCATCTGATGACGGTAAAAATGAGTGGATATCTCTCTAGCTGGTCAGTTAGGCTAAAATATGGCATCCTGTGTACCTATCGTGACAGTGCCTGTAGCCCAGGAGCTAATCACTTTATCTGAAAGAACCTGCCTTTCAAGCCTGGGGCTCTTCTGAACTTTGATGGCCAGAAGCTTTCTTTCCTTAAAAGCCTTGCACACATATTAACACTGGGATACACAATGGTTTCGTTAAAACATAAAAGGATTTGAGGGACATTCTTGCCCTTAAAGGGCATGTCCAGCCATAAAATACAATTTTATATATAGATTTAGTACACCCCCCCAACCTAAAAAACCTAATTTTTGCGTTATTCGTTTTTCAAAAAGATACCCCTTAAGAGTCTTACCTGACCCGGTCCCTTCACTGTCTGGGTGGTGCCTGCGGCTGCTGTAAGCTCGTTTCCAGCACAAGCAACAGCAGTGAAGTGCTTTCTGGTCACGGTAATTAATTAATTATGAATTGGAATAATTTCATCAGCCCTTAATAATATATTTTGCCGCAAACCGAGGCTGTTTCAGATTTTTCAGCCTGCCCAAGTGCTCGCCAGCGAAAAAAAAACTGTCCGCCTGTACCTAGCCTTAAATCTACTATTGCTGCGTGTATCATTTCTATATCTGTATCTTTGGAATGAAGTGGAAGAAAGACAATTCAGCTACATATCATAAAAAGTAGACTTTATATCTCCTTTAAGCACATACAGTAACCTTTAAGAGACATTTATTTATTGGCTGTGAATAATAATACAAGAAGGAATACATGAACTAGTGATCCATCATTCTATCCATTCATAGCTGTCCTATAACATTTACACTGGCACTAATTAAAATAATATGCCTGCAAGGACTATTTTATTAAAACTGGCAGCTCTCCATTAAACAATAAGCTGCTAGGCGAGTTGTTTTACAAAGTCTATGAAAAAACCTTACCTAAAATGTCAGGTCCAGCCTGTCCGTTCCCGTGCTTTGTAGATCGTGTCTTTCCATGCAAACACACTGGGTGCGGGGCTAGAATGGACCTGTAAAAACAAGTTAAAAGGGCATGTCCAAATCCTTAAAGGGCATCTATAGTGGGAAAATGAACTTTTTTTCTTTCTTTCCGTGTGTTCTATAATTCCCCACAACCCCCAGAGTGTCTTCACTTTTTTCAGATTCCCTCTCTGTCCTGAGATACACCAGTTAGAAGAATACGTGATTGCATTCCTCTACTCCTACTTGGGCTGTCAATCAAATCCCTGTGACCTGATTCCCCCCTCCATGCTCTGTAATAAACATAGAGATAAGAGCATTAGCGGGGGAGAGAGGTAGCTTTAATGGTAGATATAAGGCTGCACTTGACCCCCCTTCTTAATAGCTTTCACTGATTGATGATGGATCACAAATTGAGAGATCCGTAAACTGTACTGTTCTCCTTCTTCTTCCGTGTCTCCAGGACAGCTTACTTTCTATTGGCCACTGTGTGTGGGTGTGTTTTTCAGGATGTTGGACTTTTAACTCCTACTGCACATGATAAGCTTGTTGGCAAGCCGGAGTTGAGACATGGAGGAGGTAACAGAGGGGAGGGGGAAGGGGGGAGTGCTGCACAGAGATCTGACACCATGGTTAAACAAAGTCATTGACAGAGATAGGATTAAGGCAGCACAGAGTACATGAATTTAACTTTGCAAATGGGCAATGTGTTTTTTTCACTATAGATGCCCTTTAACTTACATCTCTGCCCCTTATGGTTCTCCTGCAGTGACTATTCAAATTCATAAAAACTGAACTGTGTAGGAACTTACAGTGAGTCATCCGGTCCCTGCTGCTTCCTTAAAGGGCATGTCCACCCCCAAAACTATAATTTAACCCACTACTGGCCCCACTCTGTAATGTAATAAAATCCTTACCTTACATCCCTGCTCCAAATGGCTGCCCTGCTATGCCCCTCCAAAGTCCCCAAAACTGCCCACCAGGAGACTCTGCCTCCTGTTTCTCCTCCGGGAGAATTATGTCATGCGCACTGCAGCCCTCCCCCTCCCTCTCCAATCCATTTTGCTCTCTCTCCCCCTAGCATTAAACCCCTTCGATATAGTGTAAGTCTCCCTCCCCCAGCCCCAACCGCTATATTATTTTTTACAGAAACTCCCCCAATCGTTACTTACCTTACCTCTTTCCTCCGGTGTTCTGTGCAGCTGGAAGCCGCGTCTGTGATTGGCTGCCTCTCAGCCAATCACGGAAGCGGCTGCCGGTCCGGCCCCCTGCTTGCAGTTTCATGCAAGCAGAGGGCCGGGACAGTACGCCGGAGGAAAGAGGTAAGGTAAGTAATGATTGGGGGAGTTTCTGTAAAAACTAATATAGCGGTTGGGGCTGGGGGAGGGAGACCTACAGCATATTAAAAGTTTTAAAAAGGAGTGGAGATGCCCTTTAACCTCAATAAGGACAGTGATATGCGCAGGGAAGCCCTTCTCCCCCACTCCCTCCCTCTAGATCCCTTCTGTCTGCTGCATCCCCTATCATTAAATCATTTTTAATGCTCCATGGGCCCCCAACCAATGAGTTCATTTTGCAAGAAAAGCCACTGAAAGTTACTTACAAACCTTCGTTCCCCCGGTGCTCTGAATAGCCAGCTGCCACATCTCTCATTGGCTTACCTTTTGTGTTGGGTTTGGTAAGTGACATTGAAATATAAGTTGCAGCTGAGAGAATTCTTTAATAAATTAAAAGAAAATTAGGCCTTGCTGCTAGTGGTCTGTCTATAGGCCCTTAACACTGCAAAACCAGAAGCCTACACTACACTGATGGTTCAATAAAGCTGAAACGGGTCTGTGGTTGGCTCTCCGGTTTTGCATTTAGCTTGTGGAATGCTGTAAAAACCTTTTATTAGGTGAAGCATTTTGTAAGGGCTACCATGGAACTTACCCAGGAGTATATCAGTAAGTTTGCATTGCATGCAAGGTGGGGCAAAGAAGAGTTTAAAAAAATTATGGATCTATGATGGCTGGTACACACAGGGCAAATTTTGGTCCGATTGAATGTCCAATATTGTGATTGGATGAGGCAAAATATCAGCTGAAATTTACTTTGCGGACGCATTCTTTCATCTGATGTTTCTCAGAAAAAAATAAAAGATCAGACATGTGCAGTCTTCAATAGGCCGTGAAGACACACTCTATCGCTTTCATTCCTGACATACAGATCTGTTTATTGTCTGACAACATGGAATATCAGGCTGGGGTTGCCTTTCTGTACCAGGCCAAAGAGGCTGACGTTTAAAAGAGGATAATGAGCTCCCAGAAATGGAGACTACAATTTAATTAACTAGTAGTGTCCTATGTATGTTGATTTTCTCAAAATATGTTTAAATAAAATGAAACTGCTTTGCCAGATATAAAAACTGCATCTATTCAGCAAATATTCCCAGCGAGATAATTAGAATCAACCCAACAAAGTAGTAAATGACGTGAGACTTTTATTACTAGATAAATGTCCTAAAGATGAAAGGGAATCAACTACTACATCATTAGGCTTTCCTCAACAAGCACTTACACTTACAATAGAGACCATTGTGGAATGGAACACAAAGATCAAAACTAATGAATATCAATGGAGTCTTATTGTTTCTTTAAGGGACTTTAAGTTGGACATGTATATGTTTAATTCATTGTAACACATTATTTGCCTTTAAGATAATGCCTTATTACTGAAACTGCAGATACTTTTCTGCCTGATAGTACTTAATAGGGTAAATTAAGGGCCCATATGTATAACGTGTTAAATGAAGCTAAAATGAGCAAATTCCATGATTTTGCTGCAAATGCTAACTGTGTAATCAGTACAAAGAAACATTTTAATAGTGACCTGGTCCTTTTCTCTGGTGGTTTTTACATGAGGATGGACTAGGCCACACTGGAGCGATTCTCGGGCCTCGGGTCACATTTTGCAATATGATCATGTGTAAGAATGGTATGGCAGTGCATTTAAACAGGCCACACTGTTGCTGCTCTCCGATCCGTTATTGGATCATGATTTTTGGTGCAGATGCATGCTCTATGAAAACAGAATATGTGGAGAGTTGCAGTGGAAGTGCATGTGAAATATGCAGCATTACGATTGTGCCTTTCCATTGCATTTCTGTATGTTGCTTTTTTGGCCACAGCCTGACACTGAAGCCCATACTTTGTTGAAGATACTGATGGTTTACCTTATCAACCAACCAGCAATGCCTGTTTCTTCTTTAATAAAACAAGTAGTATTACTGGAGTAGGAGCCCAGCAAATATATCATTGTATGTATATATCATTCAACATATTATGTACTATGCAATTAGTATTTTCATTAAGTCTTGCCCCAAAAAGCTTACAATCGGGGGGGGGGGGGGGGGGGGATTGACAGGGGAGCAGGGGGGGCCCATGTTCATATTTTTCCTATGGTAGATATAGCCTCCTCCCAGAAAAACCCATGTGGATGAAGCACATAAGTTTTTCAGAGGGCACGGGGATTCCTAGAAACCACTCCTTAAATCTAAGGGGCATATTTATAAAGGTTCGTTAACTTTTCGCGGCCGTTTTTGCGGACATTAACGCATAAATCGCGTTTACCGCGATTTATAAAAGTCCGAAAACGGTCGTGAAAAGTTAACGAAGCGTTAACCTTTCGCGGCGATACTTACCTGTTACCGACGCTTCTATTTATAAAGCGGCGGTACTGGTTTCGCTCGGCTAGTATCGGCTGTTTTACTTCGCCACCTTGACGGTGGCGAAGTCAGCCGATACTAACCTCCCGCGGCGCGATACTAGACACGCCCACCCCGCCCACACCCCCCGCGGAGGCGGCGACCACCCGCCGCCGCTTCCCAGCAGCCCCTCCCAACCCGTTCCCCGCTCGCGGCAATCTCGGAACGGGAGGCTAGGAGGGGCTGCCGGGAAGGGGCCGCAGCAGGTGGTCGCGACCACCCGCACGCACCCCCCCCCGGCAACCCCTCCAAGCCCCCCGCCCCGGCCGCTCCCGGGGAGGGGAAGGGAGGGAGCCGCTGGGGGGGTGGAGGCTCCCTCCAGCGGGGCCCTGAGAAGGGCCTTTTGGGGCTTAGGGGGTCCCGCAGCTCGAACCGGGACCCCCCCTCCCCGGCCCTTGTAAGGGCCTTTGCGGCACTTACAAGTGCCCTTGCGGCTCTAACAAGAGCCCTTTGGGGCTTAGGGGTCCCGCAGCAGCTCGAAACAGGACCCCCTCCCGGCCCTTTAAGGGCCCTTGCGGCACTGACAAGTGCCCTTGCGGCACTGACAAGTGCCTTTGGCGGGGGGTCCCGCAGCTCGAACCGGGACCCCCAGTGTGCGGCTCTTAAAAGAGCCCTTGGGCGACGTCTTCGGCTGGCGACACCAACCCCACTCAGGTCGCCGATGCCAGGCAGACTCATGCGGCCGACAGTGAGCCTTCTGGCACCGCCGGCCTCAGCGGAGCCGATGTTGCCAGCCGCTTCTTTTTCTTTCTTCAGCCATCTACTGCAATGGCATCTGAGTTCCGCGGCGGAAAGCTCCTCTTTATATAGGTTTGCAGAAATCCATAACCGTTTGATTGGTCAATTTTAATACTTGCTTTACATTAACCAATCAGATTTCAGAACTTTCCAGAAATCTGATTGGTTATGTAAAGCAAGTATTAAAAAATTGACCCATCAGAAACGGATTATGGATTTCTGCAAACCTATATAAAGAGGAGCTTTCCGCCGCGGAACTCAGATGCCATCGCAGTAGAGTGGACTGAAGAAAGAAGAAAGAAGCGGCTGGCAACATCGGCTCGCTGAGTAAAATAAAATCTGGTAACACTGGGTTAACTACATAATTTAACCATTTTACTAAACAAGGATTCCTTACACAATGTTTTATCCCCTATACTCCTCCCTGCTCTTTAGAAGTGATTGACCTGTTTGCTGGGTCCATGAAAAATTATTACATGAGACAGAAGTGACTTTGTGCAGACTGGAGGATGAACTTCCTGTAGTGTTGTTCATGGTGCACATTTGCCGCCATCTTTGTATATGGTTCCTATTCTGTTCAGTATTATCTGTGACATGGATTCCATAATTATTTACTTTTTAAAAAGGTTCAGTTATTTAGATAATATTATAGAGAGAGATAGTTATGTGGGAAAGCATTTTGATAGAACTTGGCAGTTGGATGTAATATAGGGTTCCAGGGATTCCATTCTTATTCTACAATATATTGGAAGCTAGAAAGACACGTTATTTGCCTGTAAATAATATAAAACAATCCAAGTAGAACATTGCTGAACTGGACGTTTTGGACACAAACGTTTGGAGTCTTGAGTCTGAGCAGGCAGCTTGCCCAACACATTCTTCATATCTGTAAGAAATATGTTATTTTCTGTGCAGGCTGACACACACACATAGTGATTGCATGATGTTCTGTATCAACCTTTATTTTGCCTTAACAACATAATCGAAGGTTCAGCACTGATTTATTTATTCAACATTAATTCTTTACCTTCCCCATTACAGTGCCCCAAACTACCCTCCCAGTTTAAAGGTGAATTAGAGTGCAAATAAAGTTTTAATAAAAGTTTTAATAAATTCAAAAATAAAAGTCAAAAAAATAAGTACCTGGGGAAGGGAGGTTGGATTAGTAATTTCTACAATATTGTTGAGCTCAGCATGAAGAAAACTGCTTGTGCCTCATTCCTTTGGTTCTATCTCTAAACCGTAATATTCACGTACCTTGCAAACATATCTATCATTCACAGGGCGGTGAGATTGCTTATTCCCACTGACCTGTGAATAATTGAATGCCCGGGTTACGTTACGCAGTTAAACTTACTCACCGGCGGTCCACTCGCAGCTTCTCTCCAGCAGATCTAAGATAGGAGCTCAATTTGGACAGGGCGCTAATCAGCTGGAGAGAAGCCATTAGTACGAGCCAGTAGGTACCGTAAGTTAAACTGCGTACCATGGGCATTCCATTATTCAAAGTGAGGTGGGAATAAGTGATCTCAGCTTCCAAGCCCAGGGTTGTCAGATCTGTAAAAAATCAAGGGACATCAATTAAACTCACATGCAGTGTGGTTCAGTTATAATAAATACTGTTTAATTGCAATGAATTTGCAATGAGTTGCATCCCTGCTAATTACATAAGATGGTCTAATAACTGAGCCCCTTTTGGGGCTCATTTACACAATGGCAGAGGCTTGAATGTTTCAATACAGTCCAATGTGTACTGTTTCCATTAGTGCGTTGCGTTAAATATCACTGTGCTAGCTCACAGCTGCATGCATTTTTACGTGTTGTGGAGCCCAACAGACATCAGTGCAAGTCAATGGGAGAATTGAGATAATCAATACTACTAACGCTTTGGAATGCGCATGTTCCCACAATCTCAAGCAAAAAAAAATCACCCAGTAACACGCATAGTAACGCATGATGGCCGACTACCTGATGAATACCCATCTTGCACGATAATCCATTTGTACATGGGCAGATCATTAATGATGCCCTGACCGCCTGCCCAAACATGAATGCCTGTGTGTACCTCGCTTTAGTCCCACAGGGGGTGTGGCTAGGGATTTCAGTGTGTGGATAAATAGGTCAGGTCAGAGCCAAACAGGAGCTCACATTGGCTCTGCCTGGACCTGGTCCCCTTGGTATTTAGAAGTATTTTGTATCCAATATTAACAATATAAAATATACTTAAGTGCTAACAATCATTTAAAATCTGTTGGTTGCAATGCAACAGCTGTAAAACATGGATATATTTATTTTCTTTTTTTATAAAGAATAAGCAGGGTTATTCAATAAAAGTTCTTATCGTTTAAAATGGTGCTAATTTTGCCCCAACCAATCAGATATTAGCTTACAAATGTTTAATATGATCTCATTGGCTGGGGCAAATTTAGTACCATTTTAAACGATAAGAACTTTTATTGAATAACCCTGAATGTTTCTTTTTTTGCATTTGATATTTTCTCTATGTTGTACTATTTTAATTAAATATATTGCTTAAATAGTTGATTGGCAACTAATTTTGTTTTATTAAATTTTACACCATTGGGATATATATATTATATATATATATATATATATATAGTGACTAATGTACCACGTTCTTCATAAACTGACTTACAGCCAGAAGCATCTGATGAGCAGAGAGAATGTTTCTTAAAGGGTATATATCATTCCCCGTCCCCCCAGCCCCAACCGCCGCACTGTTAGGCCCTCTGCTTGCGAGAAAATGCAAGCAGAGGGGCGGGACCGGCAGTCGCGTCTGTGATTGGCTGAGCGGCAGCCAATCACGGACGCGGCTGCCAGGAGTTCAGTGCGGCGGAGGAAAGAGGGAAGGTAAGTAAAGTTTGGGACACTTTCTAAAATAAAAAATATAGCGGTTGGGGCTGTGGGGACAGGGGGAATGATATATGGAAAGGGTTGTATGCTAGGGGGAGGGAATCCTAATCGGGAGGGAGAGGGAGGGGGAGGGAGGGGGAGAAGGGCTGCAGTACACATGCCAAACTTCTCCTGGAGGCCAGATAGGAGGCAGAGTCCTATATGGACTCTGCTATCTTTCTGGTGGGGCAGTTTTTGGGACTTAGGGGGGGGGGGACTACAGGAGAACCATATGGAGCTGGGATGTGAGGTAAGGATTTTATTACACTACATGATGGGGCCATTACTGGGGGGGATTATAGTTTTGGGGTGAACATGCCCTTTAAAGTGGAGTTTGGGGTTAAGAAAAAGCCTGTTCTCTTACCTTTTCTAAGATCAGGCAGTAAGAAGTTATAGTGCTTAAAATGTTAATGCTTGGTTAAGTGATGTCATGCTCTGACTACCTGTCATAATTTCTTTCCCCCTCTCAATTTCATGGTTTGTATACACAAGCAAAAACTTTAAAATAAAAAATCAGAAGAATGCCTGTCCCAATCTCTTTTCAATTGAAAAATGAAAGGGCCAGGCCAGGAACATTGTAGGAACGTTGAAAAGTAAAACTGCTTTCCGTTTAACATATGTCTATAGATATTTGACAGAATCCTTTTACAGAAATCTGTAAAATGTATACTAGGTGTATGGCCTGCAATTGTCTAGGTTTACAAAGGTTGACACATGCTAATAGTTGTTTTTTTTTAGGTTTCCGTGTCTCTGTTCTGTGCTTCTAAAGGTTGGGGGTGTGGGATCTGATGATATGCATTCTGCTTTCAATTAAACCGGTCCTTCTTCAGGACAGAGACTATGCATGAGACAGGAAATTCTGCCATTTTCAGTCTTTTAACTTGTGACTGCCTTCATTTAAAAAAAGTGAACCAGGGCTCATTTTGAAGACAGCAGGCCTTTATTAATCCTAACTTTTCTAGAGCCCATTTTAAAGTTACTAAGTTTTACCGGTGCCTGCTTTACATGTTTAATAATGCATCTCACATCCTAGCAGGCACCTTGTCATGTGTATATGATTAATTATAGTAATAAAGAATTCAGATTGGACAGTCTTTAATGGGTGGGTTAAGAATTTAGTGCATTAATAAGAATGCCTGCATATGAGCTCAAATGCACAAATTATGTATAATGGCAAAGAACAATTAAATATAACAAGAAACCTATGGGTTTAATAGGGCTTGGTAACCCAGATCAAAGCATCTATTAATGAGATGTGACTTTTTATATTCTAGGTGTTACAACAGCAGCTAAAGGCTATTTTGATGCTCTGGTCAAACTGGGTGAATTAGCCAGTGTTAGTCAAGGCTCTAAGGAACTTGGTAAGTAATTTCAATCTTCCTTCCAGCTGTGGAACCATCATAGTGTAAATGAAGACATGTCACGTGTAGTGAAGTAGCTGTCATTTCAGCAAACTTCCTAACGTTGTAGGTCCCCAAGACGGGAGGGACATTTTTAATTAACAGACTCAATGGGGTATCTGTTTAAAGTAGTTTCTTTTTAGCTTTTCTGCTTGTCTTTCATTGTGAGAAATGATGAAGTTGAAAGATGGAGTTCCATTCCTATTCCTTATTCCTGTCCAACCCGCAATGTGTACCCACTGATAGGACCTTAAGCGTTATACACACATGGCCATTCTGATTAAACAGGAAGTGGAGTTTTCCTGGAGACAGCCATGGGATCCTGTTAACCATCTCCTTTCCCATTTGGCTTGTAGCATGTGAAGAAAATTGTGAAGGCTCTGTAAAAACTGGAGGAGGAAAAGGGAATTTACCAGCCCTTTCATTTCCACGCCAACACCAGCTCCTTGCTTTTCTCAACCTAATTCGCATTCCCCGTTTTGCTGTCCTGGCAACTCGCAGAGCTCCCTGTAAAATGCCGGAATAGACTGTGTGAGGTGTATCATGGCCCCGAAGTTGAGAGCTTCATTCCCCCCTTCCCCCTTCATGGTGGGTTAGTTGTTTGCAAGAGCACCTTTGTTGCTAGAGTGACCTTCAGAGCTGTGCAAAATAATTCACTTTAAGTCTATAGATGCCATGAATTATTCTAAGAAGCTGCTTTCTTGGTTTCAGTCCTGAGCTCCATTCATGGGAATTTAGGTCTATTCATTTAATTTGAGCCAAGAGATTCTCCGAGAGAGGAAGTGGAACTTCTTTGTAATTTAAGACTTCCATATAGTTACTGCAATTATTATACAGACTATATCATATACACAATGTCTACAATTCCTTCTCATCTTAGTCCTGTCAACTCTCTTCTTAATGTTATGTTTCCAAACATCTTATCTTTGGGAGGTGGGCATGTGACTACATTTTTCTTTTGGAACAGCCTTCAAAAGTAATCAGTGTACACTATGGTTTAATCATAGGCTGTTAATGTGGCATTGAGCCCCGAATTTAAAGCTATGTTAATGTGGAATTGAGCCCCGAAATGTAATCCTGCATTATGTTAAAATGCCCTTTCTGCTTTGAAAAGAAGTGTTCTATCCAATAACACATTCCAATACACTACCTGCATCAGCTGCTGGCCAGTATCCCACTCCCAGCCAATCAGCTTGCTCAGCATGTTGTACTAGGCAAGGTTTTTTCCAACCAACTGACCATTTGCTAGCTTGGCACAGGCATGGTGGAAAATTACAATTCTCCCACAATGAGAACTAAAGCTATAATTCAGATCATCTTCCAGTAAATAAGAGCAAGGTGGTGTTGGGCTTGCTGTGTTGTGCTGACTTATTAGCATACTGCACCGTGTACTTACTGAGAATGGTGTGGCTCCCTGGCATGCCGGGCAGATTACCTAGAGTGCTGGGAAAAGCACTGTGTTGTGTACTGTAAATCAGCTTTGTATTAATATAGTTCTTTTATATTGCTGTGAACTGGCATAGCTCAGTATTGTATTGTGAGTGCGTGCATTGAGGTATCACAGCCTTGTAATTTATTTTGCTGTCTGATCAGAGACCTGTACCGGCCCCGTACTATGGACTGCTTGCAAAGATCATCATTACTGTCATTGCTGGTAACTGTAATTGTAACATGCACTCTCAGTCTCTGTTGCATTTCATAGTACACGCTTTATTTTTCATTAAACATGCTATGTATTTGTAGTGGGTTCCACACACAAATGGGCAATTATAAAACTATCAGTTTCTGAAAATGTTACAGATCTTGGCTATCTTGGTAGTTTTTCGTACTGTGATATTTAAATGACCACTAGTAGATGAGCGAAATTATGCTGGGTTGCAGAGTGCTTTAAAAGCCGTTACCTGCCTCGTAGCAAGGAGACATTAAACTTTACAACCCTATTTATCCCAGGCTGCCAGTGTCCCCAATCAAAACGCCTCCGTGCTCTGAGATATAAGCAGCAGTCACTGTTCAGCAACTCTTTTCTACTGATGTAAAAGAGGATGATTAACTAGGACTCCTGCTGGGAGACCCCCAAGTAAGCTGATGGGGGGATTGAATTCACCATTAAACTGGGATAACTAAATGGAGCACTGTGGTTTTCTGAGGTTGCCAGGCAGGGCAGGGATCCATTCATTGTCACCATTATATCTATTATATGTCATTGTTGTGTTTGGTCACTAATGTTTCCTCTGTAGCTGACTTTGTTTATAACAATGTTATGTGAGGCATTTGACTTTTGTGTTCATTCAAATAAACGTTTGTGTACATTTATTAAGACAGGAAATAGATACCTGTATCAAGCAATATGTAGGGAAACTTTATAATGCGAGCAAAACAGGAAACGGACAAAATGTTTTCTGGCCTGACCAATGGGAAGACGTGCTTTGAAAGACGTGCGTATTACCCAGGGGCGTTTTAAGATCTTTTGACACATTTTTAAAGCTGCTTCATATATATTCATATATCTTCATGCAAAGCACCCTGCCAACAAAGTGGGTGTGGCTTGTGGGTGTGGGTGTGGCGGGATGATTAATGCTGGCTGGTGTATTGAAAAGCTGTTTTAACACTGGCTGGTGAATTGGAGGGCTCATTTAACACTGACTGGCCACTGTTAAGTCAGTCATCCTGTTCAGCAGCCACTGTTAGGTCATACCTCCTGTTTAGCAGCCATTGTTAGGTCAGCCCTCCAGTTCAGTAGCCATTCTTTGGTTAGCCCTCCAGTTCCCCAGCCATTTATAGGTCAGCCCTCCTGTTGTCCAACCATTGTTAAGTCAGCCCTTCAGTTCCCCAGCCATTGTTAGGTCAGCCCTCTAGTTCAGCAGCCACTGTTAGGTCAGCTCTCTAGTTCAGCAGCCACTGTTAGGTCAGCTCTTCAGTTCCTCAGCCATTGTTAGGTCAGCCCTCTAGTTCAGCAGCCACTGTTAGGTCAGCTCTCTTGTCAGCAGCCACTGTTAGGTCAGCCCTCCGTTCAGTAGCCATTCTTTGGTTAGCCCTCCAGTTCGCCAGCCATTTATAGGTCAGCCCTCCTGTTCTTCCAACCATTGTTAAGTCAGCCCTTCAGTTCTCCAGCCATGTTCGGTCAGCCCTCTAGTTCAGCAGCCACTGTTAGGTCAGCTCTCTAGTTCAGCAGCCACTGTTAGGTCAGCTCTTCAGTTCCTCAGCCATTGTTAGGTCAGCCCTCTAGTTCAGCAGCCACTGTTAGGTCAGCTCTCTTGTTCAGCAGCCACTGTTAGGTCAGCCCTCCAGTTCAGTAGCCATTCTTTGGTTAGCCCTCCAGTTCGCCAGCCATTTATAGGTCAGCCCTCCTGTTCTCCAACCATTGTTAAGTCAGCCCTTCAGTTCTCCAGCCATTGTTAGGTCAGCCCTCTAGTTCAGCAGCCACTGTTAGGTCAGCTCTCTATTTCAGCAGCCACTGTTAGGTCAGCTCTTCAGTTTCTCAGCCATTGTTAGGTCAGCCCTCTAGTTCAGCAGCCACTGTTAGGTCAGCTCTCTAGTTCAGCAGCCACTGTTAGGTCAGCTCTTCAGTTCCTCAGCCATTGATAGGTCAGCCCTCTAGTTCAGCAGCCACTGTTAGGTCAGCTCTCCAGTTCAGCAGCCACTGTTAGGTGTGTGTCCAGTGAAGGTTAGGGGGAGGGTATTGACGCCTTTTTAAGTGTTCACAATCTAGTTTTACCATTGACTAGGACTTAGACTCAGAGTGGGAGCTGAGCTGAACTGGACTGGTCATCACAAATTTCAACATTACATGTGACCAGAGGTCATCCATGGGCCAGGATCCAGAGTTTAAGATCCTCACCCTGGGTAATGGAAATGGGGGTTGTTGGAACAGTTTTGTTGTCCTTTAAATGCTTACAAAGATATATAAAGTTACATTAAAGTATTCTGTTTATATGGCTATTAATTTAGCAGAAGATTAATATGTTATATATAATCCATTGACATTTAGTCAGTGATTAGCAGTATGGCATTTACATTAGATAAATGAGCAGATAAACCTTATAAGGTATAATAGTGATTTTTACACAATATGTATCATTATTCTCCATACATTCTCCTCTTTTTATTAGTAAATACACTTCTAGTCATGTATCAATTACTTCATTGTTTCAAATAAAACATACATGAGCCCAAATTCCTATCGCCCTGAGTTTATTTTAGGGAATTCCAATGAAATTCCACTGAATTTATCCAATCTGGTAGGATGGTTTGAATGAACGAGCATTCCAGTGCAGGATAATTAACAATGTTAGACCAAAGGGCAGTGCAAGATAATCTGAGTCACATTGTGGTAAGAATGTTATATAATTAGGGTAAAATCTGCAAACAACGTTTTTCATTCCCAATACATGGTAGGGGGTTTCAGACTGCACAATCCTGTATAAAACTCTTTTTATTTGATTGAATGTTTGATAATCTCTATTTAAAATAATTACAGGTACCAAAGGTATAACCTAGTATTCTTTAAATTAGCCACATTTTATAATATATATTTATATATAACAAGAAGCTCTGCCACTGTACTGACACGAGTTAAATAAGTTAAAACACAACTTTTATTGGGATATTAGATATAGATAAGGAGATGGTTGGATGAGTTCCATGACACTTCATCAGAGGAACTATAAGTAGTATGGCAACCTCCACAAATATTTAATTAGATAAAGGACTTAGGTAACTATTACTCCTGAATGTTATGTGGGCACATTTTACCTGGCACCTATTTAATGTGATGCTGTTGTGTGACCTGGCAGACAAGCCTTGCATGTTCTGTTGTAACCCACTAAATGTTCCAATCTCAGTACCTCTGTCTAACATTACCTAACATAAAGCAGTTTTACTGGTGAATGGTCTGAAATACCATGAGGCTCTATTACTGTGACTTTCTGCCACATGACAAGCCCAGCTGGACATTGCCTCAGGAAACCAGTAGCTGTACAGTGGGTACACTGATAAATCTATTTAATACAGGAGGACAGACAAGGCTTTGTCAAGTTGTTGGAGTTCTTATGGTTGAAGCCTTACACTGGCTCCTGTCTAGACATTTATGATTTAAGTTGGAGGCTACACCATTCTCTGGCGTCTCCCCAATACTACCTGTAGCCCTAGATGAAATTTATATTACAATAATATATCCCTTTATTTGGATTATGTACATCCGCCTTATAATATATAATATCTAATGTCATTTTATTGGGGGTCATAATTCTTATACATACATATTTGTATATTCCAGGTGATACATTATTCCAAATGGCTGAAGTTCACCGGCAAATCCAAGTTCAGTTAGAAGAAGTTGTAAGTATCAGCCTGTTTTCTTCCACGCACATAGGTAGCCCAGAGTCAATTACGTCCTAGTGACTGTAAAATGCTTGTGAAGGTTCTCATTCATCCAGGCCATGGTATATCTGTTGTATTCAATTAGATCAACTGGACTTGAAGTTTAGTTCTTGAAGACGTTTCGCTAGTCATCCGACTGGCTTTCTCAATTCAGAATGACTTGTACAAGAATCTGTGGCAATTATGTTCTGAATTCTGAATTGAGAAAGCCAGTCGAATGACTAGTGAAACGTCTTCAAGAACTAAACTTCAAGTCCAGTTGATCTAATTGAATACAACAGATATAGTGACTGTAAACTACAACTCTCACTAACATTAATCTGTAATATTTATATTTATCTCATGCTGAATATGTTTAGGTGCTGTAAATCATATGTAAATGTGAGGTAATAATTAGCCTGTGTGAGTAATATATATTATGCAATCAGGACAATTGCAATGTCTATGGATAGGGCGAGAAGCTAACAAGTGTATCACAAACTGTTGATCCGAACGGCAAATTTTCATTGGATGGTTACTGGCTCCCTGTGCTAACGTATAGGGCGCTGATAACGATCGTTCGAGTATATGGAACAATGTCTATTGCTGCATCCGGCAAATCCCAATCAGGGACCATCAGAATCCACATCTACAGAGTAAAGACAATATCATCATTTAGAGATGTTTCTGGATGTGAACATCCCTGTTGCTAAGTGACAGCACTTCTAACCTGGGATAGGATCTGAATTTGGACCACAGCTAATAGGTTACTTGTGTTGTATATTAAATACGTTGTTTGAATTCAGGCCATGGATGTGCCTGTTAGAGATTCCTGTCCTCCTGATCCTAAATGTTTGTAACAACATCTGGCATTGACATCCTAGACAGGAGGCCATCTGCTTTAACTTGCCCTTTCTCTTGTATTCTTCTGTATTCCAGGACATTGCACATTCCTTTATTCTCATGAGGAGCTGGGATAATTATTTTCAGCTTTCTGGTCAGATTGTTTTTATATCGCCTAGTTCTTTATTTGTCTGAATTTGGTCATTAACAGTAATTGGTATCTGTACACTATTGTCTCAGGTGGCATTTTTGTGGTTTTTTTTTCTTCTAGACAGACATAAAGTCTAGAGTGTAAAGGTGGCCATAGAGATGCGACTGCCATCATATTGCATATTTCACTGGAACACCAAACTTTGTTTGGGAACCGGTCAGCCAAGTAAGCTTACACTTTGTGATGGTACCGCCTCTCTCTACTTATAGTAAATGAGACGATACTGACCCACTGAAATCTTCTCTCCAGACTGACCACAATGGCACTGACGATCATTTCTGCCCCATACACCGTGCACAACTGTTAGGTAGGGTTAAAGAGGTTGGACTAGAAGAATGTATGTCTTTATTCTGCCTCGGTTACTATATGACTATCAGCAAGGTGTATGGGCACCTTTACATAATGTATAATAAATTATTTGTTCAGACCACTTTTTTTTATTCTAATAAAAAACATGTTGTTATGGGGGAACACTTCTGGCTCAACATGCAAATATGCATTCATTAAAAAGCAACTAATGTATTGTACGGCAGGTGTATTTAGGCCAGCCGCTGCATCTCACCAGGCTTGCTTGAAAAGTGCAGAATGTAGGTGAAAAGTGCAACATTTCTTTTCTCATAAACCGTGGAAAGTGAAAACCTCAGAGTTCCAAAACAAGCTCCTTGACTACATAATTAATCTATTTATTAATGATTTGGAAGTGGGTATTGTCAGCAAGGTTTCTGTGTTTGCTGACGACACAAAACTTTGTCGACCATTAAAAACTTCAGAGGATGTGCAATCGTTGCAGGGGGATCTAGATGGATTGTCACATGGGGCTGCTAAGTGGCAGATGAGATTCAATGTTGATAAATGTAAGGTGATGCATTTTGGACTTAAAAATCCTTGTACTACTTACCGGTATACTATAAATGGCTCTGCAAAGAACCCAGGGTGAGGACCTAAAACGCTAAGTCCTCACCTCTGGGTACTTTAGAAGTCCAGAAGTACTTACTTGTAATCTCCCTCGTCGCTCCGGTCCGATCCTCCCCATTGGCACTTTGAGTGACAGGTCACGAGGCAGCCAATGGGAAGACGCGCTCTGCAAGGAGGCGTGTCTTCCCATTGGCTGCCTCCCAGACTGTCACTGACAGTGCCAGTGGGGAGGATCCTACCGGAGCGACGAGGGAGATTACAAGTAAGTACTTCAGGACTTTTGTAAAGTACCCACAGGTGAGTACTTAGCGTTTTAGGGAATTTGGGGAGCTGGAATATGAAGAGAGACTGGAAAAGTTACAATTATGTACGCTGGAGAAAAGGCGCTAGCATGAGGATATGATTACTGTGTATAAATACATTAACGGGCCATACAATAAACTATCTGGGGCATTGTTCACCAATAGAACATGTCAGAGGACACAAGGACATCCCTTAAGACTTAAAGAGAAAAGGTTTAGGCTTCAAGTTTGGAAAGGGTTTTTCACTGTGAGAACGGTAAAGCTATGGAACGGTCTTCCAGCGGACGTTGTTATGGCAGGTTCATTGTCAGTTTAAAAAAAAGCTGGATGAGTTTCTGCAAACAAGGAATGTTGCAAGTTACTGGTATTGATACATAAAGTTGATCCTGGGAAATTTCCGTTTGCCACTTGGAGTCAGGAAGGAATTTTTTCCCCCTTCATAAATTT
The DNA here is from genome assembly GCA_019447015.1 of Hymenochirus boettgeri. Taxonomy (NCBI): domain Eukaryota; kingdom Metazoa; phylum Chordata; class Amphibia; order Anura; family Pipidae; genus Hymenochirus; species Hymenochirus boettgeri. The sequence goes on from CM033475.1 coordinate 194,945,964, forward strand.
GGTGGGGTTTTTTTTGCCTTCCTCTGGATCAAAAGTTAGGCAGGAAATGAGGATATTGCTAGATGGGTTGGACTGGATGGACATATGTCTTAATTCAACCTCAAATACTATACTATACTGCGTCTGCAGAGTCTAAATTTGTTGCATCACCTATTGCCCTAGCAACAGAGTTTTATGGCACGAGCTTATTGGTTAAAATTGTACAAATACCACTGTTCTTTATAGGGTTTCCTTTACTAACTGGCATTTATAGAGTTCCAGGTATTTTCTAGATGTACCTTCTGTATGAAGGATCCCAGGATCTATTTCTAAATAAGGCACATTGGGTATTTACTGTATTCTTGTGATGTGAACTTTATTAATATTGAGGTTGAGAATATATTACAATGAATGTAAAACCACTGCCCAGTTCTGTCTGGAATTGTTTCCCATTGATCTGGTGACTATCACTGTTGATTGCAAACAGTTAGATAACGGAGGAAATCTGCTTTCCCACCAGCGATAATGACTGTTTGCAGAAAGTAAAACTGTTACTGTTGATGTGGCACATCAGTTATTTTTTTTTAAAGCATTACATTCCTAAGAGAAGATAGCATTGTCTTCTTCTGCAGAATGCCAGCCAATTCACAAGAGTATCTACCGTAGATTGTGAAAATTTCCTGAAACTGTATGGGCCAGTTTGTTTATCATAAAAATAATAATAATAATCTAATAATAATAATAATAAATTGGTGAACATTCGAACATATTCACATCATTTAAATCTTCACATTAAAATACCATATATACTTGAGTAACCAACCCGAGTATAAACCGAGATACCTAATTTTGTCTAATAAAACTGATTGACTCAAATATAAACTGAGGGTAGAAATTACGACCACTACTGCCTTCTGATTCTGTATTGTTTTAAGGCTTTAGTTGCCCTTTAAATGGACAGGAGAATGCCCATACGGTAGTCCCACAAATTAATAGCCAAATCCAGTATGGCTATAACTGTATGGGACTACTGTATGGGAATACCAGATGTTTGGAAACTACAGTTCCCAGCATGCTTTAGTTGCTGGGAGTTGTAGTTTCCAAACATCTGCAGTGGCCACCTCACTGCCACCAATGTACACCAAAATGTAAAAAAATATAAAGAAGGGCTGTCCAGTTATATGCACGAGTAAAGGAGGTTTTTCCCCTATTTGCAAGTATTGAAGACTGGACAGCTCTCTTTATCAGGGAGATTCAATAAAAGGTCTTATCGTTTAAAACCAATCAGATCTTATTTAACATTTGAAAGCTAACATCTGATTGGTTGGGGCAAAATTAGCACCATTTTAAACAATAAGAACTTTTATTGAATAACCCTGTATATTTTTTGTGTGCTTCTGGATGACCTCACTATGTTGGGAGGCGGCGAGTAGTGATGTCATCTGGAAGAGCAGAGGATTCGGAGCGAGCGGCCGCCGGATTACTTTCAAGGTAATTGGTTGACTCGAGTATAAACCGGTTTTCAGGCTGTTTTTATATACGGTAGTATAGTATATACGGTAAACATACGGTATATATGGTAAACATTAGTCCCAATGGAATCTGGAATCTGCTGATATGTGTATACTAAAAGTAAAGCACCCATGCACATTGTGCTTTCCCTGACAAACATTTTGGGTGATAATCACACATATGTGGCCTTTTGGTCATGTGGTATTTGCTGGGCATTGTGTGGAAAATCCACTGCGTTTACAGAGCTAAATGGGCATATCCACCATTAAAACAAAAGTCTAGTCACTGGCCATTTGTTTGCCCCGACCGACCATGGGCTACAAAGGGGACGAGTTGTGTATGCACGCCTGATAATAGTACCATGTCCGGGCACTTTATCGGTCGAAACGACCACTTGGTCAGGCTTGTTGATGATCCAAACGCCCATTTCAGCCGAACAAAGTGCCAGTACACAGCACTATTGTGGTATTGTCTGAAATGTCTTTGCATACACATTTTGCGTTGGGGGTCGGCCCCCACGATTGCATGTTTGTATGAGCCTTTGAATCAGCCTGGTACGGTAAACCCCACCCCTAAATACAGGGTGAAAAAAACCAACTATATTTATATGGAGATTTGTGAGCTGTAAATAACATTAGCTGTCAGGTGTACTGCAAATTACCAACAGTAGGGAAACTATTATATAGGAGAACTAATCAAACAACTATAATTAAACAACTTTTATCTATTTAAATTCCAAAAATATTACAATTTGTTTTTTTTGTTTTTTTTTATAGTTGAAACTTTTCCACTCTGAACTCTTGTCTCAGCTGGAACACAAGCTTGAATTAGACATCAAGTATTTAACTGTGAGTATATCTTCTGGCTCCCTAAGTTCTTATCTTTGACTCCATCCTTTGACTTCCTGAATCTCACGGGCCTGTCACATTTTTCTGAAAGAAATAACTCCATGTTCCCAGGCGACACTGAAAAAATACCAGGTGGAGCATCGATCCAAGTCAGAGTCCATTGAGAAATGTCAGTCTGAATTGAAGAAGTTAAGGAAGAAATGTCAAAGCAGCAAGAACCCACAAAAATATGGAGACCGAGAAGTGCAGGTACAGTTCTCTCTGGAACCACACACCTTATCTTGATACAGGACGGCCCAGAATTTCATTGGCAGACAATAGTGGTTTTATCCCCATTCTTTATATGTCCAAACATCCCCCAGAACAGTCTTACTGTATCTTAACCCGTGTCTAACTTAAGTCCGTGCGAACATTTTGAATGAGATCATACTGGACACTTATGTTGGGAGGAATTGGACCAAAGTTGCAAGGGTGGACATGCCAATGGTCTCTGTCCATTTAGCTTGTTATTGTGACATTAGAAGGGGAGATAAGTCACCTTGAGAGTGGTTTATTGCAGGGCATGTACTACAGTGCTTGGGATTTTGCGAGCGATATTCAAACGTTAAGTGAATGGTCTAGGTAAGGTAATGGTGTGTATATATTGGTAGGTAATTTAATGAAATTCCTTGATATTGGGTTGATTTGAGAACACTGAATCAACCAAGTATGAATATGAGTATCCTACTGGACATTCATGTCGGGAGGAATTGGACCAAAGTTGCAAAAATATTCAATTGTAGCTGCAGGTAATGAATTTAAGAAGTTTTTAGCCATTAGATATATTGGAAATCTACAATGATGAAATTCTCTTATGACAGATTTTTTGGCATTGCATGATGTACATGGTGTTTTCACCGCACCCTATGAGATTTCTATATACCATGATTTCATCATGTGGTGTGGGTATATTACCAATAATTTGTCTTTCTGCCCACATAAACTTGGCTTATAAACATTTATAGACTCAGGCAGGCTTGTATCTAAAAACTCATGGGACTACTCATAGAAACCAAATGGAAATAAAACTTTCTATCTAGAATAACATATTTTTAAGGAGAAAATCATTAAAATAAAATGCTTCTTAATGTTATATTAGTATAATTTGTCTTTAGTTTGAATGTTTTTTTCATTTTCTGATTATTAGAAGGTCCTATTCACAGACCTATAATAATCTTAGTAACTTGTTTGTAAGCATTTCCTGCAGTGGAGAAGGTCACTCCCAGGAAAACGCTAGGCTTTGTTTGGTTCTTGTTAAACGTTATGTTGATATATCAGTTTAACAATTCTTAGTGATCACAGATAAATGTCCTACGCAGTTTCCAATTGTCCGACTCAGAGATAGATGGAACAGACATCCAAGTATAGCCTGTGAAAATGTTGTGACATAAAACAATGGCAGTTCTGCCTTCTTCAGGCTTCCACACCTCGGGAATCATGGCATCACTTCCTCATAGGAAATACCAAGGTATTCTTGGCAGTTGGAGGCATCTTAACAATACAGAATTATTTTGCAAGACTTCCTCTTTCATCTTAAAATATCTTCTTTGCTTTAGTTGAAATAAGCTTGAATTTAAATACAGTTGAATGACAGTCGATACAGAGTAGAGTTTAATTGCTATCCAAACGGATCAATGCTTCCACCAGTCTTTAATCCTGGCATATAAGTTGCCTTAACTGTCCTAGAAACAGGGATAATTTCAAGGCAAGTTACCACTTTCTGTTATATTCAGTAGATTAATATCTTGGTGTTAAACTATTTTAAACTATTTTAGTGTCCATGATAAAAGAATACAGTTAAAGGAGATCTATATTTTTATAATCATGATGTCATTCTTACCTCTTATTCTGTACACTACATGGTTCGCATACGTGCACATTTTGCCCAAGAACCGCATATGTGTATAGCTGTGTGTGTGTAGTTTGTTGATCTGCCAGAAAGAGCCACTGACGGGCCGCTTGTTTGGAATTCACATAGTACGAACCGTTAAATGCCTTTCATAAACAGTGGGAGAAGGATATGTATGGCATTGGCATCCACTTAGGTGCCTCGTTGGCATTTGGATTCCTCTACAATGTGCAAAGTTGTGAATGTGTGGCTCCAAGCTTAAAGGGAATGTTCACCCTTTAAACAAAAAAAAGGGGCAATTGTCAGTTACCTGCCCCCACCCCAACTGATATATTTTGCACTTTATTATCTGCATTACTAACCAGATATTTGAGGATAATTATTGTCCCCATTCTGGCAGAGTAAGATGGCTCCTCCCTCCATGCAGTCAATCTAGGCTATGACAACTGGCATTACAAAAAATGATTGACTGCTGTTTCACCTGCTGCCTCCTCTGCATGTGCACAAGCATATACAAAGCTCTTGGAGCAGAGGGAGGAGGAATATACCCTTGCCAGAAAGGAATAGAGCTTATTAAATGTCTGGTTACAAATACATATATTAAACTGGGAAAATTGCAGTTGGGGTTGTGGGCAGGTAACTGACAAGTCACCAGTTTTTTGTTTTAAGGATGTACATGCCCATTGTGTCTGTCCATTTAGCTTGTTATTGTGACATTAAAAGGGGAGATAAGTCACCTTGAGAGTGGTTTATTGCAGGCCATGTACTAGTTGACTTTTGAGTTCAATCACTGCTTGGAATGGTCATTTTTGCTAGCGTGAATGAAGTGAATGGTCCATGTAAGGTAATGCTGTGCGTTACAAGTATGGTGACTGTATATGGGTAGCGTTATTGCTAGGTAATGAAAACAAAGGAACACACCATATGAGTTGTCTTTATTTATTATCTGCTGAACCATACTAACCCCCAGAATCACTTAATTATTGCAGTATTACAGATCATGGGGAGATAAAAAATGTAAAGTATTTTCTGCCCACTGTATTTCTTCGCCCCTCTGTTTTCATTCACATGTCATCTGTTTGGGATGCAGGGGGGAGAGGAACAACATTTGCTTCCATTGAGTTTGGAAGGCTGGTGTATTATCTCTGCATCCCCTTTTGTAAACATGGTCACTGTGGCAACCATTACTTCTGGATCACGGTTTGCCTACTTAAGGCCATTCTGTTGTATGCAGAGGGTGGGGGGAGGAGAAGTCGAGTGGCAAGAAGACATTAGTTCGGATACTGAAGATTGGGAGGGAGAAGTGAATAGCTGAGAGATCTGAGACATAATGGGACAATGTTTTTTCCCTGCATAATTCTTCTGGGCCATCCTGTTTATTCACAAATACATCAGGAGGTCGGAGACCTTAGAGAAACTCTTTCCCGGACAGAGTTGTCCACACACATACTAAAGCTTTATACTTTATCCATGTTAAATCCTTCAGGACAGATACAGGAATCGGGTTTGATTCATCTGTGCCTATGAAATGCACTTTGACAGCCTTTGTATTTGGCAACAGGAGGTCACTTGCCTTAGGGGCATTACAGATCTGTTGAATGTTTTTAGTAAATTATGCTGGGAAATGTAAGGAAATCTTAACAATGACAAGATCCATAATACAGACAAGTGGAATACAGCTGGGGATACACAGAACAACTATATAGCAAATCACAGACAGATTTCACTGGATTCCATCTGTAATCTGCTACAGATGTGGCTTCACAGAGTCCCGACTGATCTCCTTACATTTAGTATAGGGAAGATCGTTCAGGTGGCCACACACATAGTGCTTTCAATCAGAACTAACTGATCCCATGGCCTATAGTGGTAGCCAACAGGACAGGGCAATTTCTTAACACACACGCAATCGATAATAGTCTAATCTCGTTGACTCTGATACATTAGTCTATAATATCACTGTAGCCAGCTTTAAGGTGCCCATTCATTAGAACTCACCTCCCAATCGATTCCACGTCATTCAATCAATTCTTCAGGAACCACCTTTCCTGTTTTGTTTCCCGACTGACATACCCATCCATTTTACAATTGTATGCTGGTCAAGAAAAAAAATGGAAAGGGAGGTTGAGCACTAATTATAAAATATAAGATGGGTAGTAACCAACGCTCTACAGGTCTTATTCACAAACTTTATTCAAGAAAAGTGCATAGTGCAAAAAATCAGCAACGTTTCGGCCTTGGTTTAATGGCCTTTATCAAGCTTACAATCTTGTGCTACTAAAAGGGTTTAAATACCCAACAGGTGATTAGAGCAAGCCACTCCCTTTGGCATCAATATTCTCAGACTCAATTTAAATCTATTGAGTCTGAGAATATTGATGCCAAAGGGAGTGGCTTGCACTAATACCTGTTGGGTATTTAAACCTTTTAGTAACACAAGATTGTAAGCTTGATAAAGGCCATTAAACCAAGGCCGAAACGTTGCTGATTTTTGCACTATGCACTTTTCTTGAATAAGTTTGTGAATAAGACCTGTAGAGCGTTGGTTACTACCCATCTTATATGGGTATTGGAATCCAAACGACAGCTCTGGCATACAAAAAGGCAAGCAAACAAAACAAGAGAACACTGAGTGCACACTACTGCTGTTCTATATATATATATATATATATATATATATATATCTATATATAGATAGATATATATATAATAATTGATATCGATTGTTATTTGAGCTGTGAGTTGAAGCAGCATCTATGTTTCAAATATGTATCCAGCCTGCCCTGTGATTGACAGCACCATAGAGAACTGTATCAACATTAACCCTAAAGCTGCCTGAGGTGAATGCCGAGACTGACGTTATATAAAGTATTTAACTGTACCTACTCTACTGTGATTGAGCCTAGGGCCATATTTATAAAGCACGGTATCGCAATTTAGCGATACCGTGCTTTATCAATAATGTATGACAGCGGTCATTAATGTAAGGTCCGTGGTAGTAACGCAGTGGTATTCTATGGGGATTGTATATCTACGATTGCGTAATCGAGGATTTACAATTGTTATCGTTAAAGGTGCGGTTTTGCTAAAAAGCAATATCGGGCCTTATGAATATGACCCTTCTAGACTTTTTGGCACCTGAAAAATTTTTCCAAATGCTGCCCCCCTCGCTGTGCCGTCGAAAGTTGTGTGGTTTTATAATTGAAAGTGGGCGATGCTTTGTCCAGGTGTGGGGTGTGGCTTGTCCAGAAATGGGAGGGGCTTCATACACATGACTGGTAAATAATGCCCACAATGGCTGGTAAATGATGCCCATAGTAACTGGTATTAGTTGCCCACAGTGACTGGTAAATAATGCCCAACGTTGATCTGCAGGGCTGACAAACATTGATTTTGATCAAATGAATTGCCAGTCAGAAGGGAGGGGGAGGATTCGAAGCTGCATTCTATTGTGTAATGGAAGTCATGACTTCCTCAGCTATTTAAAGTGACAGTACCTACCAAAAATGTGTGTTTTTTACAAACAGTATTTTTGGGGCCCCCTGGCATCTGGGCTCTTGGCCACAGGCACATGATGCCAGAATTTTTTTTGGACAACCTGGAGGTGGTTGTATATCTGGCCAACAACATGTATTATATATGTATATATTCCATATATTTATAGAGAATGATTCTTCAATGTGCCCATACATGGTCTGATGTTATCAGCTCCCTCTACTGTAGTAAAGGGAGTGGAATGGAAATTTTCCTTCTTGCCCCGATAGGTCCCGATACTGTCAATATTCAGCAAATTGTATCAGATCCACTATCAGTGTCACAGCTCTGACTTTGAAAGACACTAATGATAATGTAGGGCAAATGTGGATTTATCAGTAAAACGTTTTCTAAACACACGTCTTCTAAACTTCAGCACATTCCAGCTTTTCAGGAAGGTAAGAGGGAGTTCTGTGAGCACCAGCCTGCGCATGGTTTGTGCCCCTGGCAAGCTCAGTAAGGTAACTTTGCTGCAGACGGGACTCAGTCAGGGGAGACATGCCAGAGAACAGGAGAGGTGATTTCATGTTGTAAAAAGAAGTTTCTTTTGTTCAGTCTCCCATATATCTTTTATGTCCTGCTGAGTCCTGACAGTTATATATAGGGAAGGGTGTGTGTGTGCGTTCTGATTTACTGTGGGATTAATCTCCAAAGCCTGTAGGTAATATGGGGGTCATATATATGTGTGTGTATATATTGTATATCTCACATGTTAGTGTTATATCCTATATAAAAATTTGCTAACATGCGTCTGTGTGTGCCCCTGTAGCCTCCACTGTGCATGCGCAAGATGGCCGTGCACACGTCCTATATTCGTTCATGTGTTGCCCTGATGGCCACACAGATGCGCATGCATAACTGTGCAAAATGGGTGCGGAAAAGTTGAGGATAGTGTAAACTGTTCATTTTATATTTACTGGTCAGGGTTTACTGTACATCGTGGCATTTTATATTTACTGGTCAGGGTGTACTGGATATCGGGGCATTTTATATTTACTGGTCAGGGTTTACTGGACATCTGGGCATTTTATATTTACTGGTCAGGGTTTACTGTACATCGTGGCATTTTATATTAACTGGTCAGGGTGTACTGGACATCGGGGCATTTTATATTTACTGGTCAGTGTTTACTGGACATCGGGGCATTTTATATTTACTGGTCAGGGTGTACTGGACATCGGGGCAATTTATATTTACTGGTCAGGGTGTGTACTGTGGACATCGTGGCATTTATATTTACTGGTCAGGGTTTACTGGACATCGGGGCATTTTATATTTACTGGTCAGGGTTTACTGGACTCGGGCATTTTATATTTACTGGTCAGGGTGTACTGGACATCGGGGCATTTTATATTTACTGGTCAGGGTGTACTGGACATCGGGGCATTTCATATTTACTGGTCAGGGTGTACTGGACATCGGGGCATTTTATATTTACTGGTCAGGGTTTACTGGACATCGGGGCATTTTATATTTACTGGTCAGGGTGTACTGGACATCGGGGCATTTCATATTTACTGGTCAGGGTGTACTGGACATCGGGGCATTTTATATTTACTGGTCATGGTGTACTGGACATCGGGGCATGTTATATTTACTGGTCAGGGTGTACTGGACATCGGGGCATTTTATATTTACTGGTCAGGGTGTACTGGACATCGGGGCATTTTATATTTACTGGTCAGAGTGTACTGGACATCGTGGCATTTTATATTTGCAGGTCAGGGTGTACTGGACATTTGGGGCATTTTAGATTTACAGGTCAGGGTGTACTGGATATTAGGGCATTTTAGATTTTCCGGCCAGTATGTTCGTTGGGGGGGATGAGAAACTATTGAATAAATAATGTTAATGTTTAGTAGCTGAAATCACCTCAGATTTTTCGGAATGACCAACACATGGAAATATCGATTGGTTGGCCTGATAAATCTGTTTGTATGTACCCAGCCCTAATGAATACAATTTATAACAAAAGTAAAGGAGAAATCTGTATTGGTCAACTGTGATATTAATCATGGCAAGTAGGACACTTGAGAAAGAATGTTTGGACCCGAAACATATCGCGTATCTTCTGCTATTAAAGGGCATGTCCACCCCCAAAACTAGAATTTAACTCACTACTGTGTAGTGTAATAAAATCCTTACCTTACATCCCAGCTCCAAATAGTTCTCCTGTAATGTCCCTGTAAAGTCCAAAAAACTGGCTATCAGGAGCAGTGCAGGGAAGGAAATTGTTTCCTCCTCTGAGGCTTCCTCTCAGAGGTTTTTGGCTTGCTCAGAGCAGACCTCACCCCCTCCCTCCCTCTCCCTCCCGTTTTCCTCTCCCTCCCACTAGTGTAAAATGCCCTTGGGGTATTGTAGGGCTTCCTCCCCCAGCCCCAACCGCTAAGTTATTATGTGCAGAAACTCCCCCGAAACTCTACTTGCCTTCCTTCCCTCTTCCAGCATTCTAAACTGCCGGGCAGCAGCGTCTGTGATTGGCTGCCTCCCAGCCAATCACAGACGCGGCTGCCAGTCCGGCCCCCTGCTTGCAGTTTCATGCAAGCAGAGGGCCGGGCAGTAGGGCGGTGGAATGAGGGAAGGTAAGTAAAGATCGGGGGAGTTTCTGGACTTAAAAGTGAAAAAAGGGGTGGACATGTCCTTTAAACAGCACTATTGCAACTTGTATTTTGGTCCAGTTCTCCATCCTTTACTACGTTTTCATGGCAAGTAGGCAATATATATAATATCATTTGTGTGCTCCGCATGACGTCTAACATCTAACCACCGTGGGGGTGGGGGGGTGCTTGCACGTGCCGCAGGGTTTGTGTGTATAATAGAAAACATGGATCGTCATGAGCCTTCTTCTGAGCTTGTTCAGTGATATCCCATTTAGGAATCCCTTCTTGAAAATCCTGTGCTTACCCTTGCGGACCGTGCTCCTCTTCCTTATGGGTTCCTGCATGATTTACTGCATTGCGGGAACCCGGAAGGTAAGGAGGGTGGTGGTGGTAATTTTAAAGACGTTAATTTTCGTGCTAAGTAGTGCAAAAACAACTGTTTGGTGTATTGCATTAGGTGTCTGTGCCGTTATTACAAAGGCACATAGGACCTCCAATGAAAGGGCTGTGTTAGGGGTGCTACTACCAATTGGAGGTCCTATGCCTTTAATATAAAGCACTGGATATACGGCCTCTTCCCTCACTATAAAAAGCCAGTGGGCTGGGGGAAGTGAGAAAGCCTGCTATATTGATGTAGTGCGCAATTATGAGAAATGCAAACGTTTCCTAAAAGTAATTGAAGTAAGTAAGATTAGAAGTCAGGACCTTCCAGACTGGGGTGACCTTGACGTGGTTGGAAGGCTTTTCATTCATGTGATCACAGTTATGTATACTGAAACCCTTATAAAGTATGCCAGTGTGCAGATAATATGATATTGTAGGAATGTGCATTGATTATCTTTTCTGTGTTTGTATAAATGACTGACCAGATCAGTAGCACTTGCAAAGTTTAATTGTGAATTAGCCTAAGGAGGGCTTCCACAGTACACACTGGACTGCTCTGCTTTATGGAATTGCTTTAGTTTAGCTCATTGATTTTTTTTGTTATTGAAGTTGCATTAAAATGGATATGGTACAGGCTCATCAAATATCAGGGTGGAAAAAAATCAATGATTTTTAAAAAAAAAAAAATCTGATTTTTTTTTATTTAAATCAGATTTTTTTTAAAATAAAATGCTTTTTGAGGAAAATATATTACAATCCAAAGGTTATTCCATCATGAAATAAAGATTATTATTTAATTATGTATAATAAGGCTGTATAACGTATATGCTCAAATATAAGTTGACCCGAGTATAAGCAGAGGTACCTGAAAAAGGAGTAAAAACTGATTGACTCCTGTATAAGCCGAGGGTAGAAATGACAACCACTTCTGCCTTCTGATTCTGTATTGTTTTGAGGCTTAAGTTTCCCTTTAAATGGACAGCAGAATTCCCATACAGTAATCTCACAGTAGTCCCATACAGTAATAACCAAATCCAGTATGGCTTTTACTGTATGGGACTACTGTATGGGAATTCTGCTGTTCATTTAAGGGAAACTAAAGCTTCAAAACAATACAGAATCAGAAGGCAATCTTTTCAACAACAATAGATACCATCCTCCTGATTCTGTATTTTTATGAGGCATTAGTTGCCCTTTAAATGGACAGTAATCCCCAATTCCTTGGCACCCCAGATGTTTGGAAACTACAACTGCAGTGGCAAGAACCCACAGGGCAGGCCAGGTCACTACTCGGCACCAGGAAGTGAGACTGGCGCTGAGTAGTGACGTCAGGCAGAGCAGTGTATGCGGATTGCGGAGCGAGCAGCAGCCGGATTGCAGTAAGTGATTGAGTATAAGCCGAAGTTCGATTTTCGGGCTATTTTTAAAGCCTGTTAACCTCTGCTTATACTCAAGTATATACGGTACGTTTAATTTTTTTTTTGGTAAATAAATTCCATTAATCCATTCACAATGTCATGTTCTTCCAGAGGTTTTTCTCTGCCTACAAGATATTACTGAATTTGACTCAGCAGAGATCACATGCCTCTTCTTCACAGCAAAAATGTTATAACATGAACAGAGTTGAGAGAAAGACCTTAATCCTATTCTACAAACCTATGAATACAGAATCAACCCCTTCAGTGCTAAGTTTCAATAAGTTCAGGGAATAGAAATGCTGTAATGTTATTGTTTCAGTTGAGTAAATCTATTTAAAGGGCATGTCTATCCTTATAAAAAAAATTTGTCATATGATAATATACCTTCCCCCAGCCACAATATCTATAAAAGATCCTAAAGAAAGTGCCCCCCTCTTTACTTACCTTCCCTCTCTCCTCCGCCGCACTGCCTGACTTTCTGCTTGCAAGACACTGCAAGCAGGGGGCGGGACCGGCAGCCGCGTCCGTGATTGGCTTAGAGGCAGCCAATCAGGGACGCAGCTGCCTGCTGCTCAGAATGCCGGGGGAGAGAGGGAAGGTAAGTAGAGTTCGGGGGACTTCCTTTAAAATCTTTTAGTGTTTGGGGCTGGGGGAAGGTATACTAATATATGGCTAAGGGTTTTTATGGTAAGGGGAGGGATCGCAAAACGGGAGGGATCGCAAAACGGGAGGGAGGGGGGGGAGGTCTGCAGTACACATGCCAAACTTCTCCCGGAGGGGAGACAGGAGGCAGAGTAATATATGGACTCTGCTATCCTCCTGGTGGGCAGTTTTTTGGACTTGCAGGAGAACCATTTGGATCTGGGATGTAAGGTAAGGATTTTATTACACTACACAGTGGGGCCAGTATGGGGTTTATAGTTTTGGGGGTGGACATGCCCTTTAAATTGTTATTATTCTACAAATCTTTATTTACTTGCATATTGAAGTTATACCAGCAAGAATTAGTCTTTATGTAAAAAACTATGATTTAAATCAAACCTTACTGACTAGTGATTTAAATCAGTTTGATTTAAATAAAATCCGCCCTGTCAAATATTGACAGAATAACTGATTTTCAGTCACTTTCTGCTGAATAAAAGCAGTAAAGTAGTTTCTACTGACGTTAAGGGGGAACTGTGGTTTCCATACAAGTTTCCCCTATTTAATATACAAACAAATAAATAATAAAAGAATAATAAAGAAATAAATAGGTAGAAATGACTTCTCTTGCAGCCCCAGCATTGTGTGCAGTACATTAGTCTTACCACATACTTCTTCTCAATTTCCACACCTCCTTTTGTCCTAATGGAGCTTCTAACATTCATGTGTGTTCTACAGCAGTTTGGGCCATAGTTACCTGAGGAAATTAATCTGTGCGTGTCAATATTGTTGTAGCATCTAAGGGTGCAGGAACACACCAGTGTATCGGAAACATCCAGGGTAACAGAGAATTTCAATGATCAAAGATTGTTTTGCTGGTTGTCGTTTTTGTAGTTCTGAGTCAAAAAATCAGTTAGTTAGTTTTGACTGGCCATTTTTTAACTGCGGAACCAGTAGTTTAATTCTAAACCAGGTGGGGTTGAAACTCCAATACATCCTTATTAAGATGAGGCAGTATAAGGATAGCAGCACAGGGAAAGGTACTGGTCCGCATTCCTTTGATTCACTGTACTGCCAACCAAACCATATTAACATTTAGTGATCTGAAAGCTTACACATTCTGTTCTTTTTTGTCTTTGTTTCCCTCTTTTCCAGTATGTTGAGATTATGAGCACAAAGCAGTGTGAACTGGACCGGTTTGTGGCAGAAGGGTACAAGGCAGCACTTACAGAGGAACGCCGCCGTTATTCCTTCCTGGTTGACCGCCAGTGTGCAGTATCCAAACACTTTAGTGCTTATCACAGTAAGGTACAGTGGCCAAAGCAAATCTGCATTTCATAGCTCATCCCTGTATACAGTACTTGCTGTTAGATCTTAATAAAAAGCTAAAATAGATTATTTCTTTATGGACACAATGGTCATTCACTGAGAGTCCTTATGAAACTTGGTGCAAAAGGCACACTTTGCTCCAGTTTTGCAACATTGCATCGAATTGCCTGTAATTTCCGCTAGCGACAATATAGGGGGAATGTAATATTGTCCACAAAAGGCAGAAAAAGAGTTACACCCACGGTACCCAATGTAATACTGGGTTAGCATGGGTTTAAATTGTACTTTGAAGGGCCTGCACCATTTTGTGTTAACAGCACAGATGCCCCGACGCAAAATGCTGAACGTTCGTTTTTGTGCTACTTTGCAGGGCCGGCCTTTGATATGGGCGACCTGTGCGGCCGCACAGGTTGCATTACCAGGGGGGCGCCGGCCCGGGAGTATTAGGTCATGGATATGTAGGCCAAAGTTATGCATCAGTGCCACAGCCCCCCAGTTATGATCCTGCAGATCAAATGTTGGTATCAGCACCTCTGCAAAGACAAAGCCCCAACACATGTAAGCCTTACTTAAGATGTATGTGTGCTTGTCTGTCTGTGTATTTAGTGCGTTATGTGTTAAGTAATGATGTACGCACCATATATACAAGCACGCACTGCAAGCAGCATTCAGCAGTGTATTGTGTGTGTCCAGGGAGTGTTTTGAAGGGGGTGTTTGGCGTCAATAACAAATCTTGCACAGGGTGCTATTTAACCTTAGGCCGGCCCTGCTACTTTGTTATGTGAAAATGAAGGTCTTTTAAATGCTGGCATTCCCCTCTGCACTCCCTTCCGAGTTCCCGTGATGCAGTAGGTCACGCTGCATTGCAAGAACCCGTAAGGATGAGGAGCATGAGGGTAAGTATTCCAAGTATGCCTTTGCAGATATCTAAACATGGCCTTCACCTGCCGGAGACCTGGCCTTATCACTTAAAAAAATGCTGAATAAACCTGTATTCAATATCTTCTGCAAAGCCTTTGGTAATTACAGTTTTCAATCTTAAATTTAGTGATAAGGATGGTGAAGGTAAAGGAGGAAAGGAAAGGAACAAATATCCACAGTCTTCTTATTGGTTTAGCATAGTTTGTATATTTTAATTTACTATGGTAAATTTAGGGAAAGTCTTATTTTCACTTTCTTCAAATCTCATTAAATTTGACTGTTGTAATTCCACAATACTTAAGCACATACCACACACATCCCCTTCTCCCTTTCCTCCAGAGAGGAAAGTTAATGTGCGACTGAGGGAACAGATGAAAAAAATAGTCCCTACCTGTCTGCTTACAACCGTGGCTTAGATCAATAAAAAGTTATCTCCTCCCCATCCCCTCCATTATCGCAGTTAAAAAAAACGATTGGCCGGATGGAAATCTTGTATGTTGTGTACCCAGCCTTAGCAATTGGATTGTTTTCTGTCAAGAAGAAAGGATAAAAAGTGTTCTTTCCTAAAATTCACTCTCAGTTAACATCATTTCTGTTCTCCGGAAACTTAAACTTCATATACATTGTGTCCTGGTTTTTATACTACCCATAAAAGGAGTTATGTTCTGAAAGAAGATCTTAGCCTTAGCTACTTTGATTGGTTCTGTAGTGATAGGCAGATAGTCATAAGATAACAGTTATAGTTTAAAAAATGTAATTTGATTGGTTGCTGCCAAATTTGAGTGCCTTTTTGGAAAAAATACCTTAATACCTTATGGTATGTCCACTCCCTAAACAAATTTCCAATTTCTGCATACCTCAGTGCATGGAAAAGGCACGGAAGACAAGCAGAAGGCAGTCGTGGGAACGAGGGATTGTACTGTAAGTATATTTAGAGGCCGAATTGAAGTCCTTAGAAAATGCAAGGTCTAAATTATGGGTGGTTTTCAATCGGCAGAAGAATTTTTGCTTGGGGGGGGTGGACATACACTTCAATATGTTAGGTTATCATAGGTATATTTCTTATTAGATTAGTCTATCCACCCTCCAATCCCCATGTTTTAATGTCATCATTTATTCCCTCAGGTAAAGGAACTTTTAAGTTCTAAGCTTCCTACGTGGCAACAGTCCTGTACACAACCAACTAAACTTCCAGAACGAGCCTTGGTTTTGGTGAAACAGACTGCAAACCACTCCGCAGAGCCGGTCATTTCTGATCCTGTGCCGAGCACAAAAGTATTAGAAGTCCCTCCCGAGTTGGCACCTCTTTTAGGAGGTGGACTAAACATAAATAATGTAAGTATTGTGGAGTAATCTTGTTAGGAACGGACAGTGTAACACTTAAGCAGCAAACAATCAGATGTTATTAAATGTTTTCCAACTGTAGTAGACCGGTAAAGTAACATTTGATTGGTTGAAGAAAATTAATCATCACCTCTTCTTAAATAAGCCTAAAATAACTTGGGACTGCAAAGAAACAAAGCTAAAATGTTTAATGAAAATGAATAGAATTTTATTATTGATAATATTTTAGCATAGGATTGTTAATACTATGTTGCAATTGTAATTTTGGTGAAGCTATGCAAGGCTTGGAGCAACCTATGACGTCAGAGCATGACGTCATATTGGTACTAGAAAACAAATCTATCCTGTCCCATGTTCCTGGCCATGGTAAGGGACTTGGTACCAAATGTAGAAATAGAAAGTAATCTTGTTGCTAAAGGCTTAAACCTTACCACACACCTGACATTTAGCAATATAGTTACCACTTCCTCTTGGTGGCCAAAATGCAACTAAAATCTACCCTGACAGAAGTTTTAAAGATTTTTTTCATTAAAGTTCTATACAAACATCTATGAATTCATGCTGCTCTTTAAGGGTATATTATTAAAAATGTAACAACAGGGTTGGACTTCTGAATACATCATGAATGTATAAAATGATGCAATAAAACAAGATGGTGCTCCAGCATTTTGGTACCTTTATTGATACATCTTTTTCTCTTAGAGGATGTCAATACAAGAAGTTATTCCTTTACCCAATGGAGAGACCCATCGATCAAGAGGTTCACGGGATTTGGGGAGTCCTATTCATATAGAGCCAAAATCCCTGACTCCAGTGATTTCCTCACAACCTGCAACTCCATGTTCACTAACACCTCCACCTTCAAAGGCCAATGAGATGTTTTCTTGTACTCTACCAATGCCGCGCAAACCAACCTGCGAGAACAGATTGGCCACCCTAGGTATGTGCACACATTGTCATTGCTATTTAGGTTTTAATCGATCAGTTTAATCTGGCCCAAACATATTTACATATGGCATATGTATTAAATATTTTGTTATAATACAAACATGTTCATCCAGTGGCTCTTCAGCTCTAGCTACATCATTGCCATGTTTGAACATTTCCCACTACCCCCCCCCCATTATGAGCAATGGCCATAATCTCAATGCATCATTGCCATGCCCTAGTGATTGAGGCTAGACATTCACTGTTTGTTTCTTTCATTTCACCAACCATTCCATATGAGGGTTTCAATCCAATATCAATATTTTTGAACTGTCAGGTGGAAATGTTCTGTTATTCATATAATCATACAGCTATCTGGGTATATAAGACATTTCTATTGGTTCCTGCTCAGTTGATCTAACAAACATGTACACTGGCTTGCTAGTCAGTAATGAATGGAAAATCAGGAATTGGAAATCGGTTTCCCATGTGTGTTTCTGCTATTTATTCCTTGATCAACAGTCGGTATTTTTCAAAAGAAGGACTGGACCACACTATGTCCCAACAGACAGGCTACAGGCTACCAATAAAAAAATTGCAGTCTGCTGGTCGGTAAGAAAAGAGGTACTGCCAGAATTTCACCTGGACTGATTGCATGGCATACTGAAGACCATGTTAAAGGGAATGTCCACCAATTGTTTTATGTTTTATTCAGTTTAACTGAAGAACAGGAGGTAAATTAACTACGTTCTTCAGTAAAACCTGCAGGAGGGAAGAAGAAACTTACCGCGGATTGTTCTTCAGACAGTCTCTGAAGCTACTGACATTCTCCAACGCATCCACAGAGCGGGACCTGTCAGTGAGAAGCCAGCGCTGGAGCGATTCTTGGTAAGTTTCTTCTTCTCTCCTGCAGGTTTTACTGAAAAACGGGAGGTAAGACATAACTCATTTACTGTTCGTCAGTTAAACTGAAAAAAACATACCTGTCAGGGAAGTGTGTAGTGACTTGGCAAGAATGGGTTAACTATTGGTATTAGTTCTTTCAAAGGACCAATAAAAATGCCATTCCACCCTGGAAACAGTCCCCAGTGTTATATTAAGAGTTATTGAATCATGGAACCAGATTCTCTTTTCCAGACAATGTGGGGCTGTTGTATCTGGAATTCACTACAGCTAGAGGTCTGGTGGATACCTTAAGAGGTCACTTTAAGGGCAGCATACATGTAAAATAAATATATTTTGGCATTGGAATATGTGATATGCAAACCAATGTTATATTTGTGAATAGGAAGGTAGGCCCATTAAAATGATACCCAACATGGAGACCTTATTCCTTTGCCAAGGCAAGTTATTAATATCTTGGGAAATATGTATTACCCACAGGTCATGTTTGGTATTGTAGGAATTGATAATTAATACAGGAGAGGAATCTGTGGTCTTTAACTCAGTTCAATGTACATACAGTATCTAAAGTAATATGGAATCTGTGTAACTGAGGGGGAATGAATGCTTTGGCTAGTCGTAAATCTGGACATTCCTGAACGCTCCCACCTCATGCATAGCTAAGTAGGGGGATGGTTCATAAATGGGCTTAAAAAAAACACTGTAGCCCCTATAACTTGTTCATACTGAGGGGACATGCTAAATGTGTATGGATCATATTTCCTTCTCGCCCTGGGACACAGGACTTCTTTTAGTGAGTAGGGTCTGTGAATATTTTTATCCTTATTATTTTATATAACTTTTGTACCTATTGTATGTCATTTTATTGTAACACCATTTTCTTTTATTTTTGTATTCTATGCACTGTCCACCTTTGTAATATTAAATCTAAAATTTTAATAAGTTTTGTCTTTGATGCTCTAAAAGAACTATTAGCCTCTGATAAGTTTATATGTGGTTGAATGGAGTGTTTTGCAGTGTAAATGCTAATTAACTCTGTGACTGCTTGTGAAGGACTGATTCTAATTAACCAGTTAGTTGCTGGTGTAGTGTTAACCATTTAGCCAGGACAGGGGTGTGCATAGTCAGTGAGAGTCAAGAAGGGTTGTGGGCTTTCTGCCCCGGTCGGAGGAATTGCGCAGTGGTGGCAGCTTTTACCGATTGATTGGTCAGATCACGTGCCCAGCGAACTGGCGTTTGTGACAATACCCTTTAAGTGGCATGTCTGAAAAATGTTGCAGTCACAATTTCTGCTGATATTTTGTCCCAAGAAATAGCTTGATTGGTTTGGAAAATCATTTAAAAGTAAAATTTGCCATAAAGATTGGGTTAAAATCCCTATCTGACAGTAAGCTGTGCTGGTGAACACCTACCCCAGTAGATTCATATCTTTTGCGCTACAAAATAGGAAAACATCCAGATATCTTTTCAAACAGGATTTGTTTCATTGTTTAAAACAACGTCATATTAAAAATTCATTTTCGATGCTTTAAAATGAAAGTATCAAAGTATTTGTTATGTAGAGAAAAATGGTCAGGGTTTATGGCTTTGTATGTACACACACAGGATACCTGTTAACATTTATTATTATATTTAGCAGACATTAAAGGGGAACTAAGTTACTGTTAAGGAGAATAATAGCTAAAATGTAACTACACTGAAATGGACTTTATAAAGAATAGGTAGCAGAAAGCTGTATTTTCACCTCTGAAATCAGTACCATTGTGGAAATATAAAAAGGGCATGTTAACCCCCCACACATACCTTTCTCCCCAGCGCTTATCCAGATATCTCAAGCTGGGTACACACAGTACCGATAAAGCCCTGATACCGTCGGATCCGACGATATCGGGGCTTTATTTGTACTTTGTGTACCTTACTTTTCCGAATGAGCGCGTGCCCCCTGAACGATCGGGTCACCCGAACGCTCGTTTGGAAAAGAGGGAAAAATTTTGTTCGCGGTTGACTCCCTATAGGGAAGTCGGCCGCGGCCGAGGGAACACAAAGTCTCGAGCGCTCTCCCTATGTTGTGCATAGGGGCAGTGCTCGGGACTGTGTCTAGCCCGATCGTTAGAAAAATGACAGACAGGATCTTGCAGATCCTGTCTGTCATCTTTCAAAGATCTTTCAGGTGTGTACACAGCTTAACATTAAAGTTCTCTGGTTCATTGCTGGTCTCTGCCGCGCTTTCACGTGATGACTTAAACGATGGCTGCACTGCTCACTTAGAGCTCACAAAGCCATAAAGTAGGTGACATGAAAGCAGCAAGGGATCAGATGACTTCATGGTTAATATCTAGAATATTAATATCTATCAGGAGCACCAGAGAGAAAGGCAAGTATTGCAAAATGGTGTTGTGGTGAACATGCCCTTTAAGACTGAACAGTATGAAAACCAATTATTACTAACTGTACTATGGAGTAAATAATTACAGATGATTTTTCAGGAATTTCTGCTGAATTCAGATGTGTGAGTTGCAGTCACAGTATCTGTTAGTTTGGAATTATAGAATCTATTTAGGGAAGTAGGAGCAAGTATTCTTACCACCTAATTTGCTTTCATTGAATAGTATTTAGCTATAGAAGTTTTACAGCGCTTGTAGCTTTTAGTCCCCATGGCTCAGTTTAAACTTAATGCGCCTGATCAGAATCATATGATACCAGGATTGGACAAACAGGGTTGGTTCATGTATAGGCTCCTTTAGTTTCCCTTTAATTTTAGTTGAAGTCATGCTAACCAATTCAATAGCGGTTAGCTCAACTTTAACTTTGTTGCAGCAGCTGTGTGGCCCAACCTATTTAATATAGCAGTTGCAACCTTATATTAAATTCCTGGGAAGCCAGCAAATGCGTCTCTCTGTAAATCTGGCCCACAGTCTATAAAAATGAATTGGTACATTTTCTCATCCTAAAGTTAATATTTTGAGGTTTATTTCTCCTTTAATAAATGTGAAATCTATTTATGGTCTAAGGTTAGCAAAGTAAAAAATGTTATTATGAACAGGAGTTGAGATGGAGACTTGAAACAGAATTTTAAATCTGTGGTCAAAATAAAGAATGTATTGCTAGGGGCGAAGTAGACATTGGTTTGAATTACAATTAGAGGCTGTCTACAGAATTTTCATGCAAACTGTGTCCGAATGCTGAGAATTGAATTTATTCATTTTTCTTATTGCAGTGGAAAATAAGACCCTTCCTCGGATCAGTCCCCTGTCTGTGCTGCCCCCTCGTGTTGAACGACGGAGAGTGCAGGCTGTTTTCTCACACACAGCCGGGGAGAATAGCACCATGCTGAATTTCCAAGAGGGAGATACCATTCTTCTGCTGGTCCCAGAAGCTAGAGACGGTTGGCACTATGGAGAGAATGAAGCTACTAAAATGTAAGTACATCTGTTGCATTATTCCATTTGCTTCACATGGTTGGTTTGATAGTATGTGATTTGTTTGCCAGTATCTAGGGTGTAGGGAGCCAATCATGAATTGTCATTTCAATTCAACCAATAAAAGAGGTGTTTTGTCTGATTGGACGGGAATGGTTGGTGGAAGGCTAGGTACACAGCGGTTGATATTTATCAATTTCGTGGGTGGAAAATATCGGTGAGCAGATTTGGTTTAATTGGTCATGCTGGTAAATTTCAATTGTTTGTGCATGTTTCCATTTGCAAATAAGTGGTCAGAGCTAAATATCATCACCGTTCCAGGCACTACGGATCAACTTACCAACTGTAAAAAACAATAAATAGGTCAAGACCAAGGTTCAGGCCAGTAACAGACCATTAGGGTTATTCAATAAAAGTTCTTATCGTTTAAAATGGTGCTAATTTTGCCCCAACCAATCAGATGTTAGCTTACAAATGTTAAATAATATTTGATTTTAATGAATCTCCCTGCATGTGTATTAGCTCTTGAGATGTCTCTAGAGTCTAGAAGATATTTATTCAATGTGTAAGACAGTTACACTAAAGTATCAGCAAGAATTGCCCAAGGCCCAAATCTGGTGGTAAGACATATCATCGTTGGATGTGTCAAGTCATATTTGCCCTATATAGTGTTATTTATACATGCAGTCGTGCACTGAGGAGAAGGTATAGTGGCTTAATTATTAACTTCAGCTAGGGCAATGAATGAGACAGATGGCAGTACTGGGTTTCAATGCTGAAAATTCTTTTGTCTTTGTGGACTCTTGATGGTAATTTTGTCTGATTTGATCCAAATTTCAGCCATATGGAGCCCTGTGGGAAAGTCACTTGTAGAAATGAGAGTTACGTAAAGACCTATTTAGAAAGCTGTGATATGTAGAGAGTTTTTATGAACCCATATAAAACACAGTGCCAAAATACCATTTATAATGTGGTGCAAATAATTAATTGATCAGAAGGCTCAGCTGGTCCAGTGTTTGGGGGTTAGTGGGAGGTTGGTTTGGGAGTGATCAAATAGAGAATAGAGATCCTTTATAAATATGCCCCATAGAGTGCAATGGGAACATTTTGGTACCAAATATTTCCTATGGCCTATTTCTAAATGATTCATTTTCTATAAGAATGAAGAAGTATGTCAATAAGAAATTTGAGATTCACCTGTGTTATTTCCTTGACAACAATAATCCCCACAATTTCAACATTGTGCAGATAACACGTGATTCTAACTTTACCGATTATTCGCCAGCAACAGGACTAACGGTTCTACATCTGATCTGCTTTATTTTTTAATAGGAAAGGATGGTTTCCATTTTCATATACTCGCCCCCTTCCTCCGGTTGAAAACTCCGACAAACTCAACTCAAAGTAAGGAGAATATTTCTGTACATATCTATGTCTATTATATGACTTTATGTCACACTGGAATAGACCATGGTGGTGTTATTACAGGATACCAGATATATTTGTAAGACTTAAGCCCCCCATGCATGGGATCGACTTTTCAAGTGATCCAAACAATTTTATTGGATCGCTTGAAAAGTCGTAGACATCTGAGGAAAGATCGTAGCCTCAAGGTGGGAGGCTTTGAGTGGTTGTATGGCCAGCTTTACTTCTATTTAGTTTTCCATTTATGTGATTTTTTGTGAGATTTGCATCTTAAGACTTTGAAGGTGGTCAAGGAGTCCTTTTAGTATAGTATAGTATAGTATTTGTGGTTGAATAAAGACATACGTCCATCCAGTCCAACCTACTCAGCAATACCCACACTTCCTGCCTAACTATTGATTCAGAAGAAGGCAAAAACAAAACACTAAAATAATAAAGTGACTCTAAGTGGCAATCAGAAATATTCCTGGATCGACTGATACTTTATGTATTAATACCAGTAACTTGCAACATTCCTTGTATGCAGAAACTCATCCAACTTCCAATGAAAGACTGTTCCATAGTTTTACACAGCGAAAAACCCTTTCCGAACTTTCTTTTCTTCAAGCCTTAAGAGATGTCTGCGTGTCCTCTGATATGTTTTATTGGTGAACAATGCCCCAGATAGTTTATTTTATGGATCGTTGATGTATTTATACACAGTAATCATATCCCCACGCAAGCGCCTATTCTCCAGTGTAACTTATCCAATCTGTCTTCATATTCAAGCTCCCCCATTCCCTTTATTATTTCAGTTGCCCTCCACTGAACCCTTCCCATTTCCAAAATTGCACTGCATATTCCAAATGAGGCCTTACCAATGCTTTGTAAGGAGGGAGAATAACATTTTCCTCTCTTGAATCCATACCTCTCTTTATACGAGACAATACCATGCTGGCTCTGGCTGTTGCCGCCTGGCACTGCTTGCTACCTTTAAGTTTGTTATCCACCAAAACTCCAAGATCCCTTTCCAACAGGGATTCACTTAACACAGAGCCATTTATAGTATAAGTAGCACAAGGATTTTTAAGTCAAAAATGCATCACCTTACATTTATCAACATTGAATTTCATCTGCCACTTGTGACTCAGCAGCCAAATGTGACAATCTATCTAGATCCACCTACAACAATTGCACTTCCTCTGAAGTTTTTAATATAAGTTCTTGGTGAAAGGATGGCCAAGAACAGGGCATAAAATTAATTTAGAGTCAATAATATTTTAGCTTTAGTTATAATTTAACACTTCAAGTGAGTGACCTTGTCCATGTGCCCAAGGGACTGACTATATCAGGGATGTCCAACCTGCTGCATCACTTGATTTCTTCTGCAATGGAGGAATGCTGGGAGTTGTAGTTTTTAAACATCTGGAGGGCCGCAGATTGGACATCCCTGAACTATATGCTCCAGGGCTCCTTAGCTGTTAGTATACCTTTAATGTGAGTTAAATCACTATCATTTAATAAGCAGTTTGTACATTTGTATAACATATATTATGGCTGGATTTTTCCTTGCAGCTTCCCATTAAGCAAACTGAATAGCAGCAGTACTGGGAATTTGGACAAGGTAGGGGTAGCGCCACCTGAATCTGAATGTGTCAGGACAGAAGCAGTGAGATACACCCCATCCCCACGTACCAGCACCTTCCGCCAGAGGCCGTACAGTATGATTAACCCTGACCTGCTCCAGGTAAGAGACCCTGATATGGATTTTGGTGACTAAGAAAGAAAGAGAAAAACATAAATACATAATATTTTTTATGTAGGGGTTTCCCGAGACATGAAAGGGCATATTTAGAAGGCACGGTATTCATCACTGTTTTTGCAACTATATTCAGCGGGCAAAACAAACTCTATTTTAGCAATGTACCGTACTGTGAGGTATTCTTTATTTATACTGTGCCATTTCCCTTTTTGGTGTGGTATGGGGTGTGGGTACTGGAACAAATGTAGTCAAACCTGCAGAAAGGCCCAATAAATAATAAAACCCATATTCTCTTGCAGACAGTGCAGCCTTATTACAAAGTAATGATTTTTGTTTTCCAGCTGGCTAATGAATTTGGCACTCCAAACTCATCTCCATCCAGGTAAGAGAGGGCAAATGGCCTTGCTGTTTTACATGGTAGAAAATGTATTAACGTGGGTATTTATTGGGGTTTATGTAGTAGCTGTTATAACAGCCAATCAGCATTAAGCAAGAGCTGCTAATTAGGGATAGTTATAGCCTACAATAGCAGCAGACAGCAGGAGTGCATGATAGCTGGAAAAGGTGCAGACCATCTCCCTAAAGCTGTTTACACACTGCACAGATCAGATCAGGGTACACACAGTCCTGTGCATTCTCCCTATACACAGCATAGGGTGAACATTCAGGACTGCATGTTCCCCAAGACCACATCCCCCCTCCCCTTTTTTTCCCCCCTAGGTCCCTCCTGAGCCTACCTGTGCTGCTGTAAAGTTGCTGACATGTTGGATGTGAAGGTAAGGTTGGTGAGCTCCTCCCCTCTGAGACTTGCTGGTTTACCCTTCTTCCTTAAGCCTCGATCATGTGGTCCGTACGCGCGCACACGTGCGTCCGTGCACGTGTGTGATGAAATGGCGCACGCAACGTGATGTCATAGTGAGCACGGTCGCGATGATAGCCGGGCCTGAGGAGGAGCTCACCAGGCTTACCTTCACATCCAAGATGTCAGCAACTTTACAGCAGCACAGGTAGGCTCAGGAGGAACCTAGTGGGAAAAAAGGGGGGGTGGGGAATTTTTTTTAAAGCTGCAGCTTCCAATTAAACTTAACTTGTTTTTACAGTGTACTTGTCCTTTAAGTACAGGGAGACCGAACAACCACGAGGCTGACAGCAATCATTGGTAAAATGTGCTACACACAGTCACGATAAAGCGCCGAGTCCGTTGGATCTGATGGTATCGTCGCTTTGTTGTTACTGTGTACCCAGCTTACGGCCTTCGCCCCGACCAACCGCTGACACAGGAAGCTCGATTTCAGTTAAACCTTCAATTAAGAACATTTGATTTCATTGTCCATAACGTGTTTTTGTGGCATTTTGATGTACCCTGACCGTCACTGGTTTATTACTATATTTACATTAATACATTTTGTTTCTATAAGGAAAAAAAACTGATATTCTCATTATTTTCCTAGAACTAATCCCTTTGCTCATGTGAAGCTGAAACGTACAGTCACCAATGACCGTTCTGCACCAGTTATCCAGTGAGCTGACCAATCGTACTATTGCTGGGTCCTTTAAATCTGCTCCAATGAAAGATCACGAGACAAAAGTGATGACTTCAAAGACCCAATGGGACACAGTGTTAGAAGCGGGGGCCTCACATTAACCTTGCCTTTTGTTTAAAAGAGGTGCCTTCACTTACACACAAGCTTTCTGCCACTGACACTGTGGGTTGTTCTGTTTACTGCAGATTTATAGAACTTTCCTAGTTTTCTTTGGATTGTGCGTCAGAGCTGTGGCTAAGGGCTAGCATGTAAATTATTGTAAACATGGCCAGAGCCTGCAGCTTACATTCTATGTATTTAGGCCATGACCTCAACAGTATTAAAGGGCAAGTCTAACCTGTGTGAGAAAAGGAGAGCTTGCCATGCACATTTGTTCTGAAAACAATGCAAACTTTCTCTTCTGCATTAATATGTGAGTTGTAGTTTTATTTGTA
The DNA here is from genome assembly GCA_019447015.1 of Hymenochirus boettgeri. NCBI lineage: Eukaryota > Metazoa > Chordata > Amphibia > Anura > Pipidae > Hymenochirus > Hymenochirus boettgeri. The sequence continues at coordinate 194,972,756 of CM033475.1, forward strand.
CTAGGGAGCCATTCATTGGCTATAATTTTTGAGGGTTAAAATGTGCATGTATATTAAATGACAACAAAACCCTTTAATTAAATTTACCCAGGGTGATAACCTGAACTGCCTAAAGATGAGGTGAGGACCCTGGGTTTACATAGATTGCTACACACGTTACAGTATACATGTGGTCAACGGTCTTTCTCACCCCCTACTTGTGTCAGGGGCCTAATTAAGATTCGCTCTGTTGGAAGCATGCCTTTCTATTGGCCAGGGGGTGGATCTGGATCAGTATTATCAGTGATCTATGGAAAAATTATAGGTCTGGGTGCTATTTAATGGGAGGGGTGGGGTAAAGGGTTTTTTGTTGTTTAAAAGTGGACCAAATGCAACTTGTGGACGTAGTGTTGAACCCAACAGTATTACAATACTCAAAGGGGAGCTTTGGTCCAAAAATGACTTTAGGTAAATTGATAGGAATTGCTCTCCTGAGAATTTTTGCAATTTATTTTCATTGTTTATTTTACATAGTGTTGAAGCTATTTACATTTTTGTGTGTGATATGGCAGCAGCATCACCAGGTCCCCTGCACTTCCTGCTTCCTGCTCAGTCAATCTGCCCTGTGTCTCCTCCTCCCCTTTGCAGACCCCCTGGTCCCTCCCACTCAAGGACCCCATGGTCCCTCCAGTTGCAGGCCCCCTTTGGCCCATTCTCTTACAGCCCCATGTGGCCCTGCCCACTCGTGGGTGCATGAGTCCCGCTTGAAAAGGCTGTTTTCACATAGTGGGAAAGAAGGGCTGTAGATTCCCTTACCTACTCTGTCAGGACTTCACACAGCAGAGAGGAGGAGGGAATTCCTGTCTCCCTCACACACTGAGGGAGTCTGAGGCTGTGCTCGCTGGCGGCACTGTGCAGGAGAAACCTTAGGAATGTCACATGTCAGCCTCCCACCCATTAACTTTCTGGTCAGTCATATCTTTATATCTTGGGCTGTGGAGTAAGTAGAGAGGTGGTTGATGGCTCGTTTTAAAGGTAGGAAACTGGCCTTTAATTTAAACTCAAACTCTAAACTTGTTTGGAGACCACAGTTCCCCTTTAAGATTTAGACGAGAAATAAATATGAAATAAATAGCCGTTTCCCCTACATACTTTATTTTATAGATAAAACATCACCCTTAATGCATCACTTGTGAGTAGGTACAGTTCCAGTCAGACAGGCTGTTCGTCTGATAGATTTGCTATCGCAGCTGGAACTGGTCAGTTATTTCTTGTCAAGGTGCCAGTTCTTACATTCCTACGTTCCACGTCTGGTCCACGTCAATCACAAAAAAGGTTTGAGCCAGAAAGTTCTTATGACGTTGCATAAATGTTGCAGGGACTTTGGAAGATTAGTACCTAGGGCCATATTTATAAACTCGCAGGTTAGTCGATTTACGTCCGAACGCTCGTTAATTAACGAACATTCGATCGTAGAATACCATGTGGTAGTAAACTACCACAATGGTATTCTATGGGGATCATAAATCTCCGATCTGTTTAACGATTGTAAATTTACAATACCGATTGTTAAAGTCGCGGTATCGCTAAAAAGGTATACCGCAGCTTTATAAATATGGCCCCTAGTGTATTGGCAACTTTAGTTAGAATGGGATCTTTAACCAACATTTGGAAACTGTAACTCCCATCATTCTCCCACAAGCACTTTACAGCAGCAGAAGGCAGCCAAGGAATGCTGGGAGTAGTTTTCAAAGAATAGAGATCCATGATCTATAGGCTAGTCGGATCCTACTGTCGGATCACAACCTATATGGTTATAAATATGGCCCTATATGGTTATAATTATGGCCCTATATGGTTATAAAGCCCTATAGTTATAAATATGGCCCTGTATAGTTATAAATATGGCTCTATATGGTTATAAATATGGCCCTATATGGTTATAATTATGGCCCTATATGGTTATAAAGCCCTATAGTTATAAATATGTCCATGTATAGTTATAAATATGGCTCTATATGGTTATAAATATGGCTCTATATGGTTATAAATACTGTATGGCCCTAAAAGCCATTTCTGCTTCTTATCATGGTCTATGATCACTATTTTCTCTAAAATTAAGCTGCTCTGACAGTTTTCCATGGACAAAGTATTGCAAATTAGCATTACGAACAATATGTGTTTAAAATCACACGGGGTAGGACCGAAATGGAATTTACCCCGAGACACAATGCAATGGTAATTTCATGCACCGTCTGCACTTAGCTTGGGGTATATTCCATGTACTAATTGTGTGTCAAAGTCAAGCTAAGCCATTGTAAATGGGTTAGTGTGACTTTAAGATGGATAAAAGTGTGTGTTGTGGCTGTCAGTAAATTGCCATTCTGTTTTTACCTATGCAATGCATCTGGGTGACTGGGCTAATATCAGAAATCTGTCTTATCATATCATGTATCATATCCTAGCTAAACACTGCAAATAGCAGCATAACTAATCAGAGGATAGAAAAATAACTGAACATAAAATCCTACCTGAGGGAAAGGAAGGTAGAATTTCCAATTCCTACCTCCCAATATTGCTACTGTGAGGAGCGCCACCACAAAGAAAACTATCTTTATTACAGGAAAGTCCAGGACACTGATCTGGTAGATGAAAACTGTATGTGTTGGCATTCCTTAACAAAATGATATTGGGAGGTAGGGGATAATCAATCCTACCTCTCTGCCCCAGGTAATTTTCTATTTTTAAAATGGTAATTTTTACAGTGTAGTTGTCCTTTAATGACAATTGAAAATGACAAATTTTAGTTGAAACTTGTCCTAATCAGATAAGATAGATAAATTATTTAAAAAATAAAGTGAAAAGACATTATTTTACAGACTATAAAGTATCTGTGCCATATGAGACTGAAAACAGTTTGAAGAAAAGTTGGCTATGTTTTGTTTTTTTTTTGCAATTAGGCAAAATGAAAGAAAAAGCAGCCTTAGGGACAGAAGGCAAAGGCAAGTTGATGAGTGATTGTGGACAGACATGTTGCAGGGTGAGGAGACAGAAGGTACTCTAATAGAAAAACTGCACCTGGCGGTAGCCATTTTGGATTGAAGTTGGTAATGGACCTTAGTCAACCAGTATGATTTAATAATATGATTTAGTTATCGCTAAGCATACAGGACACTGTTCACATTGCTAAGCATATGAAATACCGTATATACTCGAGTATAAGCCGACTCGAGTATAAGCCGAGGTACCCATTTTTGCCTCCAAAATTAGAAAAACATGATTGACTCGAGTATAAGCCGAGGGTATACAGTAACCCTAATACCTTTCCACTGTAGATGTTTGGAAACTACAACTCCCAGCATGCTTGGTTGCTGGGAGTTGTAGTTTCCAACCACCTATAGTAGAAAGGTATTGGGGGTTACTGTATGGCATACTGTCCCCCACCCTAATACCTTTCCACTGTAGATGTTTGGAAACTACAACTCCCAGCATGCTTGGTTGCTGGGAGTTGTAGTTTCCAACCACCTATAGTAGAAAGGTATTGCTGCATGCATACTGTCCCCCCACCCCTCCCAGTTCACTTCCGTACCTGGTCTTCAGTCTTCATCTCTCTGCCGGCTGCTGCAATCCAGAAGCAGCCGCGAGTCAGGCCGGCAGTTCCCAGTACTGCTTGGCGGCTGCGCGATGACGTCATCCCGCCAGCGTGCCTGAGACATCATCGCGCAACCGTGAAGAACTACTGGGAACTGCCGGCCTGACTCGCGGCTGCTTCTGGATTGAAGGTAAGTGTCTATTGACTCGAGTATAAGCCGAGGCAAGGTTTTTAGGTTGATTTTTAAACCTAAAAACCTCGGCTTATACTCGAGTATATACGGTATGTGAAGGATCCAATTGCACCCAGAATGGTTTTGGGGCAAATATTTCACATAAAATAAGCTTTTTTATTATTGATGATGTATTGATTTTGGTTGTGATACCGATTGGTAATTTGACCGGACTAGCTGTTTAATAACTAGGTATTTATAATTTGTCAATGTTGAAATTAGTTGGCAAAAAGCTTTTGTAGCATTTCACTGTGAAACTCTTTTATAGCCTATTCACCTATGCTGCCTTCAGTGTGCTAAATGGATTGATTTTTTAGAAAAATTACCACATTTTAGTTATTATTCAGCAAGAATAATGGACAGTGCCACATGTTGGAGAATATAATACTATTCACATATACAGTACTAAATGCACTGTATCTTACCCACAATGCTCATCCTTTGAATAATTGATGTTTCCATTTTTGTATGATTGTTGACAAGGGATAATTGTGGGGTCCTGGCCCTTAACCCTTAATGTGGACCCCAACTCATAGACTTTGAGTAGTCAATGGATGAGGACGTACCCCCTTAAAGTGGTTTGCCTACATACATTAATCCAGGCCTGATGTTGTCATGATAAATGTCAGTAATAAAAACTTATAGGGTATGTTGTATAGAAGAAAAATATGTCATCATTGTCAATTAGAGATAATTATGTTGTTCTTCTGTTGCTTTATTGGCTGGAAATGTAGATACTGGCTGATTGGCTGCTTTCTATCCTGCCATGGAAAATGGAAGCGTACTATGACTAGAAATGGCCACCCAACTGAGAATAGATTATGATCAAATTTGAATGGAATTATTCAGCAGCATAATTGTGGATCAATTATGCACTGACTTTAACAATTTGATCTGAATAATAATTAAATTAATTTGATTTGCTATTAGTAAACCATACTGAGTGACACTAGTCTAAAGTGTGTTTTTCTAGACTTTGATCTTCAAACATTATCAACTTCAACCATTCTGATTGGCTGTGCTTTAGAACCAACCAATTGCAAGAATCAAAAAATGGTGCTGTGTTTTTTTCAAGAGTGCAAGAGTTTATTAGGTTATTCCTAAATATTCAGAAGGGCTATTTTGTATGAGTATGTATGTCCTAGTTAGGATAAAAGGAGGAAATGGTAGAAGGAAGGATGAACGGATCTCTGTGCTGCTTAAGGAAATCAGGTATCATAGGCAGTGGCTTTTCCATGGACTAGTATTGATTCCCAGAAAAGCATTTAATTTTGTTAACTATTAGATTTGTTAAAGGGTTTTCAAACACATTTTAAGCCTAAAGTGCAAATTATATATTAAAAGCAGGTGATCAAATACCCTATAGAAACTTAATTGTTTGCATGCATGGCGAAATGTATAAACAATTGGTATCGCAAAATAATGCTTGTTATTTTACGATACCGATTATTTATAAATTTTTACTAGACCATTATACATTTACAAGTATTATTTTGCAATACTGATTGTTTATACATTTTGCCAGTAGTTCAATTATCCTAAAACAGGTAAAACTCTTTCCTCTAGGAAAAAGCTGCACTGAAATAGATTGTGTGACTGAGAATTAAAAAAAGGACTTTGTAACTTCAAACTCTGTGTGAAGGGACCTAATAATAATGTCCTTGATAAGAGATTGCACAAAATGGATGTAAAAATGTCTATAATTACAGATATTTACTGTTGTTAGATGTATATTTCAGCATGTTTTACACAAACATGAGATAATTCACGTGAAGTAACAATATGTATCCCACGGACATTCTTAGTCATCATTAACCATAAGCAAGACAACTCCAGCTCTGGGGATTATGTAGACATATAGGGCGATATTTATAATACCTCGCTATCGTTATCGCAAAAATAACGATCGTTATCGGTAAATACCGATCGTTATCGTAAAATAACGATCGGCATTTCCGATAACGCTCGGTATTTACTGATAACGATCTGTATTTTACGATAGCGATCGGTATTTTCCGATATCGCAAAATACCGATCAATATCGTAAAATACCGATCGTTATCGGTAATTACCGAGCGTTATCGGAAAATACCGATCGTTATTTTACGATAACGATCGGTATTTACCGATAACGATCGTTATTTTTGCGATAACGTTAGCGAGGTTTTATAAATATCGCCCATACAGGGTTATTCAATAAAAGTTCTTATGGTTTAAAATGGTGCTAATTTTGCCACAACCAATCAGATGTTAGCTTTCAAATGTTAAATAAGATCTGATTGGTTGGGGCAAAATTTGCACCATTTTAAACGATAAGAACTTTTATTGAATCTCCCTGATAATTGGTAAGGTGCGTATTAGTAAAGGCGTCTTTACCGTGTGTTGTAAATAAATACAACAATATTTTGTGATTACATGGAATCTCTCATACAAGTTTTTGGGGTATTTAAAGGCAAGGCTGTAATAATAATGACACAATGGTAAAATAACTATAGCGATTGGGCATGTTGTAAAGTAACACTGGAACCAGTAAGGGCTTTTTAAATATGACCCTATAGACAGTATTTATAAAGGATCAATGTTGGTTATAACCATGGAAAATACATGTATGTGACCCATATCCGTGTTTTAGAAGTTAGTACCAAAATGAGGCTCCTTAGTGACTGCCTATGGTGAACTCCTTATTATATCAGATGGTAAGGCACCTTATTATACCAGATTCAGATAAACACTATCGCGATGACCACAAAACTGACAAACTTTTATAATAAATATTTCACTGTGTTTTGGAAGTTTGGAAAACACGTGGCAAAACAGATGTTGATCAAACACAATTCCCCGCAGTTTGGGATTCGGAATTGCATCACTATCAGGGATTCATTCAACATTCAATAAAAGTTTTTATCGTTTAAAATGGTGCTAATTTTCCCCCAACCAACCAGATGTTAGCTTTTGAAATGGTAAACAACATCTGATTGGTTGGGGCAAAATTAGCACCATTTTTACAGATAAGAACTTGTATTGAATAATCCTGTATAACTAAAATTAGCTAGTAGGGCATTATGGGATCTGTAGTTCTGTAACAAAACAGATTGTGCATTCCTCAGTTGACTGCTCCAGATAAACTGGTGGGTTTTGTTCCATCAGCGGATCCGCAGAACTGAAATTCCAAAAATCCAATTCAAGCCCAAATGATGCAGAAAAATCAAATTGATCTTGATTTTCTAATTTTTAACACGGTTTTCGTTAAATTCCGACTTTCGAAATTTCCCAAAAATCTGCCAGATATGTGGATTTTTGTAACCAGCAGTTCCAAAATGAGACCAGGTTTGTTTCAAAACCGGGACACATCTCTAGTCCAGATTAGTTATCACATATGTGTTAATACCTGCATGTGATTTCACGTTTCTGTATTTTTATTATAATGTGTATATTTTAGGTGAATTGTTAACACACATGTTATTTTGTTGTAAGGATTTCTGTAATATAATGTCACATTGTAACATACATTCTACTTTATATGCTGGTCTGTTCAACTAACCAGACAAATAGAAAATTCTTTAATCCTCTATTATGTCTCCTTGTAGTTATTGAATTGACCCCCCCAACCATTAAAGGGGAAGTTCAGTGCAAGTACATATGCTTTTAAGAAAAAAGAACAGTAATTTTCATTCCCAATGACCTTGACCTGCCCATTCAACATTTTGTCTGTGTAAAAATAAATGCAACCGAAATACTGACTTCCTGTTTACAGGACCCCTAATAGAGACTGTTATGGTTTTGCCCTTGACCCAGCGCCTGGGTTGATTCAGTTGCTTAGTAGAGATCTGAGCATGTTTGACCCATCCAACAGCCAATCAGTAGAAATTACTGTTAGGAACATTCCAAGGAAGTGGTGCATCCTGGGAAATGGACTGTTGGAGTGACTGGTCGGTATCATTCAAAATTTACCAAATATCTACATTATGTTTATAGAAAACGGACACAAGGGATTTTCTTTCAAACGGTGTCATAATGATTGAATTAATCCCAAACACTCTGAAATATCTAAAAACAGACTCCATAGGACCAGATTTGTTTTAATAACTGAAACATTTTTATTTGATTTTGAGACAATGGGAAAACACAGGAAATTTTGTTTTTTAAATTGCCCATTACTGGAAACTATAATTATTCCCAATTATTACTTTACCTTTTTTTGTTGATCTGCCCCCTATTTCATTAGATAACCAATCTGAAACATCTTTTCTGTCAGTGCTGTAGCTGGAATGGTTTGACAGTTGGTGTGCTCTGTGCTGTATGCATTTGAAGGTTCTCATTCATCCAGGTCATGGTATATCTGTTGTATTCACTATGTAGCTGATTGATTTTTATAAGAATATATACCACTGTTGTTCCCTTTAACTTTTCTGCTTACTCTCCTCACTGCATTTTGTTTAAATCAATCAAAAGGACAACCCTGATTTTTCAAAAAAACATCCAAGAGCAGTAAAACCCCATCCATTACAGAGACTAACAGTATGGTAGATGCAATGAAGGGATGAAAGTCACGCTAATTTTTATTGCACCAGTTTATGCAACATTAATTCAATTAAAGTTTTGGGTAAATCCAGCCCTATGTATCAATACTACATCAGCAAAGGTCTCACCTAGGGAAATATTTCAAAGCAAAATAGGATTTCAAGATGTGCTGTTCAAGCTCTTTTGAAGATGCACAATGGTCTCCCACAGAAATTTATTGTGGCAGATAGAAGGCATATTATGCTTCTTTCCCTTTAAAATCGGAAGATGTCCAGATCTAACAGAAACCTGTGGGTCCTAAATACACCTATCTGCTGTCTGGAGAAGTCTAGCCTGAAGAGGTCTTCATTAAAGAATTGCTGTTGAAATCCCATGTACATCTTGGTAGAAGCATAAGAAGTGGTGTGCAGAAAAATGGCAGCAGGTACTTTGGAGTTAATATTTGAAATATTTGCTCTTCCAAAGGGCTGGAGAGCAATACAATAATAAGTATCTGTGATGAAACATGGTGGAGGTTACGTGCATGTTTGGGGTAGTTTAATGGTGTCCTCAATACTGAGTAAATACTTATCCTTCATGCAAGGGAGGTGTCTAATTGACCCCAAATGTATTCTTCAGTAGGACAACCCCAAACATGCAGCCAATGTTAAAGGGCATCTATAGTAAAATGTATACATTGCTCCAATCCAGACATAAAAAGGGTTAGTGTATGCTGCCCATCTTCCTATGTGGTTCTGTGTTTGCACAGTCTGATTTACTGCAGAGCTCCATACTCCTCTCCCCTCTCTGGTTATTCCCCCGCTTGTATGCATTAATCCTCCGACACATCACTCAAACCTTTAAAAAAAAAAACTGTATGTAAGCCTGTAGAGAGGAAGTGTCTCTTGTTCTGGAGATACTTGCTACATAAGGAGTGGGAGGGGGTGAGTTAGGAGAGACCCGAGTCCTGCCTTATCACTGCAGCCCGATCTCCCCTCGACCCAGTATTTGCCCAGTATTTCAACAGAAGGGATTCTTTGTGAGACTTGCTGTAAAACTAGTGTAAGCCTACACACTAGAGGATTTGATTGACAGCTCAAGCAGGAGCAGTGTATTGAAATCTTGACTTTTTTACCTTGTATATCTCAGGACAGAGGAGGAAACTGAGAAAACTAAAGGTACTCTGGGGGTTGGGGGGAATTATAGAACACACAGAAAGAAAAAAAATATTTACATTTTCCCACTATAGATTCCCTTTAAAAATAAACAGTGAAATTGATATTATAACCCACACAGAGAGACTGAAGGATTTAGGGCAATCTACATCCACAGAACATCAGTGGTTAGTTCTCCAAATTTTTGAAAAAATGTTGTCCTGAACATAAAAGGTGGTCACAACCAATATTGATTTATCAAATCATAATTTACATAATGTTCTTTTGTATCTTCTTTTACGGCATTGTTTCAAACATGCCTAAAATACCATATTTTCCATATAAATACCTAATACCATACAGTATACCGAATGTACAATATACATAGCCCTATTTCTTTTCTAAACAGCTGACAGTTTATTCCTCTAAATCTTTTCTCCCTCTAGTGGTAGAGTTAGAATTGAGTATTTACAACACCAGGCAGTTAGCAAAGATATGATTTCTATCTTCCTCACATTCAGTGTAGTCTGTTCTTTTTAATAATACAACTTTCATTTTGAGGGAAACGTCATTTCTAAATAACTATGCTGTCTTTATCCAGTTATTTAATATCCCTTTCATTGGTTTAAATCCATTTCTAGTAATTCTATCACTGTGTGTAGGTTTTGCTTTTTTTAATGCAGTGAAGGATTGGAGGGAAACTTCTACTGTTGATTAACTTTTGCTTTAAATTGGCATATGGGCCAACTAATGGGAGGACATACTCTGCAATCCTCCCATAGACGGTGCATCTTTCCCGGCTGTAGTTAGGGGGTAGGACAGGGGAGAAATAACAAGGGCAGCTAGGTGAGGTGTTGTGGCTTTCATTTCCCTTAAAGTAAAAATAAACATACGGTAAGATAAACATTATTTAAGATACACTGCATGTTATAGCATTTGGTTGAAAGACCAAATGACTGAATTGTATTGAACTACATCCAATGATTGGCTCCTGGAATGACAGGTCAATGAAGGATTTCAATTTCTATTTTCATGCAATTGATCACACACTGATCTACTGTGCTGTTTTTTTTTGACCTTAGTAAGTATTGCTGAGCTTTGCAATAGTGATAAATTGAGGATTATACCTATTGGGGCACAGTAACCGAGGCACAGTAACGTCCATCACACCAATAAATGACCAGTCAGTATAAGATCTTATTTTAATTGTTTGGTTTTGGCAAATATTATTATTATGGCGAACAAACACCATATCAATGAAAAAGTTTGTTTTCAGTTTGCACTTAAGAACAGAAACTTTACCTATTTACAGACAAAATGTCAAAATACATCACATTTCAACCATGTAAAAATAAGCTGAGTTTCTGAGAGATAATACTGAAGTATTTATGATTTCTGTATATATACAGTATATATATTTATAGCTATTTCTTTCCCAGTGTCAATATATGCATACATAAAGAAAGGGAATAGTAATGATTAGAATGCCAGAGGGTTTTTTTGACAGTGGGGGGGGGGGGCTGACTTATAACTTTACACAAATAAAAACATTGGAAATTAGTCACAATAAACAGTTTTCTACATCCTTGTAATCTGACAACCCTGTAGGGGATGTAGGGTGGAAATCCGTTTTGAACTGACCATGCACAGAGAAAAAATGCTAGACCCTATCTCTGCTATCTGATACACATGCCTTCAAAACAGCCAATGGGATGGGTTCGGGTTCCTCCATTGGTCTCAGGATTGGTTATTTTGTATAGATTTATTTTGAAGCTCCTGCTTCATTAAAAAGGAGATCATAGTTGTATAGCGACTCCTGAACAACAATTGAGATGGGAAGACCAGTCTGGGTGTGTATGCCGAGATCGAGGCAGATTACCAACAGATTCATGAAATTCTGTCGTACAATAAACCATGACATTGGCCATGTAGGGCCTGCTTAAGGGCTGTTACACATGGGTTGATATTTTTGGACCAATCCATCGCTCTGACATTTTGATTGGACCGGAATGCTGATTGATGGATTGATGACTTTTTTTTTTTTAAATATAAAACCCTAGCGTTTAAGGCTGGAGGTTGGGTCCCCTACACTACAGAAAATTTTGTATTTTGGGGTGGAGATTAAGGAGACACGCAATATGTTTTGGGCCTTACACTTGAAGACCTGTAAGGCCCAAAACATGTGTTTGTCTATTTAATATATTGCACAATGGCGTTTCAGTCAAGCCTTGGCTTTTCTCTAGAGATTTGGACAAGGGTAACAGAATATCAGGCAGCATTTTTGGTTAAACTTACATCTTTCAGATTTCTTACTGTTGCAGTTTTGTGTTTAGGGGGTGATTTACCTCAACTTATTAGAAGCTCCCTATGGGGCTGTATGTGTTATTTATATGCTGCACAGCATCAGAGGGGGCTTCTACTCAATAGGTTTGGGTATGGCAGTCTGCTATTGGCCATGACGTAAGTGTCACAGCTTTGACTGACCTACCAGACCCAGAATCTGTGGAGGAGCAGTCTAGAGAAAGATGCAGCAAGGGATCACGCTGTATAACAAAGGGGGGATTCAGTATTATCAAAATTAAGCTATGGTGGTGGACAAGACCTTTAACACTGTAAAAGGTAGGTAATTAGCAATCAATATGAATTAATTTACTGCTACCCCCACAGCAATGCACATAAAATGTTATCCTTCAAATACCCCTGCATGGAAATTCACATTTCTTGTTGAATATACTGGGCTTATTGGCAAATTTTTATTACCCAATGAACCTAACATGAATTCTAATGGTTAAAATGAAGTTAATTTACAATACAACTAATACGTGTCTGTAACTAGACATTATTAATATTTAATATGTAAAACAACAAATTTGCATTATATTATACTGTCATTTAAAAAGCACAGACCCAATATTGTAATAGGGCATGTTCACTCCTCAAACGAAAAATTATGTTTATCTAAATCAACCCCCCCTCGCCCAAAAAGTCAGAAAGATGGCAGACATAGGGTTTATCTGTTATGCAGCAAAATAACACCCCCCCATTCCCTCCCTTTGACTCTTAAAAGCCTTCAGCCTCCTCTTCAAACTCCCCAAGCTCTTTTACAAGCTTGTACATGCTCAGAGGAGGCAGCTAAAGGAATTACATCCTTGATTGATCCTTGATGTTACATCCATGATTGACAACTGCTAACTGGAAGGACCAGGAAGCAAAAAGAGTAACAAAATAGCATTTCTGGTTAGACTTACACCTCTTAGTTTTCTAACTATTGCAGATTTAGGGGTGTGCGATTTATCTTTGAGGGGTGAACTTGCTCTTTAAGGTAGCCATCCACCAGTTGACTTATGTAATTTCATTTAACCTTTTGACTGTCCATCAAAGATGAATTGATCTCTAAATACAACCAGGAATGCCAGATGCTTGTTCGATAGAAAAAACATTTCCAGCCTGAGGGATCAAGGTTTAATTGATTCTACATTTGATATGGATAACTTTGGGTCATTCAAATAAAAAAAAAAGAAGAATCAATTTGAATCATCCGGTTAACTTAATGATTTAACACAAAAACCGAACGGCTATAACTTAAAAGAATATTTGGCACTAGGGCTTCCACTATAAATCTCTGATATCTTACAGGTTTCAATTTTCAGCTTATTAGATAGTAAAAAGGTTTTGTTTCTTTGTAATGCTGGCCTTACATTTATAAGATGTTTGATGGATTTGATGTTCAATTCGGTAACGTCAGAATGTAAGGAACATACACCCTCATTTACCGCCTGATTATTCTCTATAGGTTATACATGGGTTTGCGGTAGTATTAAAGTAACGCTGGGGGTAAATCCCAAAATACCTGAAGCCCCATTTACCCGGATCTATTGCAGCTCTAGGTAAATGGGCACCTTAACTTTGGTTCCTCCTTTAAGATTTATATTGATTGAGAGTCTTAAATATCTTTGATAAAGCCAAAGGAAGCACAAGCTCCTAAAGATTTAGCAATAATCTAATCTATAGACTTTTCAAAGGGTTAATACACCTGTGACATTGTCTGCAGGCTCAACACAAAATTCAGTTGTCTAACCTAATATACTAAATCCCCTTCACCTACCTTTTTATATACATTTACAGATGAATTGCACTTATGTGATCAAGTTTGCATCTTTATGATAAGAAAGCAGAATTGTCTCATGACGTATTACATTAACGTTTATATTATCTACGGGACAATATTATATATTTAATGTGGGATAAATTGAACAACGTGATAAACCATAAGTCTCCTTTCCATCTCGGTCCCGCTAGCTTCATACACACTAGAGTCTCCCCAGTTTAAATCTGCTGGGAAATTGGTTTAATAGTTTGGCTCAGTTAAAAGAGTTACACGATTTGGTACTGCGTCTTTAAGACACAGAAAAAAAGAGTATTCTGTATGCACGCAATTACATTTGTATGGCCCAGTGATAAAACGTACAAATTAAATATGAATGGAAATAAATACAAAATTTACAAAAAATGATCATATCCTACAAATACACATTCATGTAGCCTGAATTCTCAGATTAAGCTCCCCCTTCCAATAGAGTCTTTTAAGCATTTGTGGGGGCTGTAGTGCTAGGTAAAACCAAATGCTGATCAATATCTGATGATAAAGACATGATGGAGTCCTTGTGAAAGTCCCACTGAATATAAAGGTTTTGTTCAGTGATGCTTCATTAAGCCATATCCCAAATGCTGCAAGATGACGTAGTGTGTCAATACCATAATATCTTCCCATAAAGGGACCGTGTAAAAATGCTGTTTTTTGTTTGTTTTTTTTTAACATTTCAGGTTTTTATTTAAAAAAGAAAATCCTCTGTCCATAAGATCCAAAAACTGACATCTTGTGTTTTATCCAGGATTTGCAACATTCCCTTTAAATTGTCCTGTCTGTACAGTGAATAAAACCAGACATTCCATTGATTGAAAACAACACCTACTGCAGCGTCTCACGATGTCCAACCAGTAGAAATGATTGTTAGTAACTATTTTCACAGTAACATTCTAATAGAATTAGATATTTTATTGTCCGTTTTCTTTTTCTTCGGAACCCCCAGTGCGAAATCTCTTTAATTGCATGAAATGTCCAGATTCCATTGTGTTTGGGATTCACCCAAGACATAGTCTATGATTAGAGTTGGGGCTAACTTGGCACTGTATGTAAATCACATTTGGAAGGGAGAAGGACACACAATTTATTATTAAGGTAGAAAGAGAGAGATTTCCCCCACCCCAGGGTAAAAGTGACTTTAGGGCTTGGCCACTCTAGAACGTTTCTCACGCGTTTTGCAATCTGCATTGCATTCACTGCGTTCTGTTTTCAAAGTGCATATTATCACCTTTTTTTGGTGAATCGCAGGCGGATGATTTAATAATATTGCGCAAATCACAGGGCAAATGGACGGTAATGCGTGTGATATGAGCGCCAATGCATGCACACTTTTCACACGTTACTGTTCGGTCCAGTGTGGCCTCAGCCCTACTGTACCTAATTTCATGTAGCCACATAAATAGAAATCCCTCTAAAGAGATAATTGTCAACTTCTAGGATTTGTCTGGCCTTCCCTGTACTGATCTCCATAACATTCCACTTGCATTATGCATGTGTCTATTTACCAATATTATCTAGAAAATGTCTTCCTGTGTGCCTAGAAATTTACTATTGGCAACTAAATTTTTAAAGGGATTTCTATGGATGTCTATGGAACTGACTACCTAAATATACCGCAGGATCATTGCTGTTCTGCCCATTAATCCAACCATGCCTTGTGATGTTCACCGGTGGGTATGGTCACTACTGCCTTCTCCTTGCCTTGGCTGAAATGCACAACTTTGTGTTATCCCAGAACATGATTTCTCTGCACCTTTGGATTTTGTATGAGAGAAGGCTACTATACTGATTACCAGGTCAGAGCTTTTGTCCATGGTCTACAGCAGCAACAATATACACGTTCTGTCCTGGCTAAACTGGACGGTCACAAATTCTGCTTTGGATATGTATTGGTTCAAGTTGTTTATCTAAAATAGGATATGTAACTATATGTGTCATAACTCTTACTGCCTATTGGGTAGACTGAACCTATCAGCAGGAAGGAACTGGTGCAGAAGAAAACCATAGGCCTATTTTGGTCTTATAATAAACAATAAAAACCTTGCCATACCATATCTCTAAATAATACTACACAATTTTATCACAGCAAGTCACGGTGACCAATTTCTTCATTTTCTCTTTCTAAAAAAATCTTAACATTGCACTTGATATAATAGATAAAGTAAGATGCCTGTTTTGCCTTTTTACTCCTTAGTTAAGCTTTTGGTGTTCGGAGCTTTACATGCAATGGCACAGAATAGACTACATAGTGTGTAACCAAAGCAACAACAAAGCCAAGGACACAATCCCAAGCACAGAAGCAAATATCCATGTTCAGTAATGAGTGTGCTCTGCTTTATTAAAGGAAAGCTAAATTTAAAGTCTTGGAGAAAATAAGGCAGCAATTTGGCATCCTGGGTTCCTTCCTTAAAGAACAACTATAGTGCACCCACCTCAGTCTGAGATCTATCCAATGGGAAGAGGCGCTTGTTGAAAGTATCCCCTAATGGTTAGGCCCCCGGGCCAAAAGGGAATCTGAGCAACAACACTATAGTTTTCCTTAAAACTTTGAAAAAGTTAGGATTTTACATTTCATCCCCTTTAAAAATAGCGAGCAACTAGTTTTTTTTTTTAAAAATTGCATTAATGCAAACATTACCTATTTAATGGTTTCCCAAAGGTTTCAATTACCCATAAGTGACTTCTCCAAGGTCCTAAAGAAGATCAATGAAAGTAGAAAGTACTGTATTTAAAGAAACCTCTTGTATCCTTAAAAAATCATGTAAAATAAATGTCCATAGATATATCTGTGAATGGCACAACTATCCCTTTTCATAGAAAAGTAGCATAACATTTTTTAAAGGCCACACTTTTCAACAACACTTGTTCTTTATGCATAGTTCTAGTGTGCATTTATGTACGCCAGCTTTTTTCCCAATAGAATGCTGTCTCTTTGTGATAAGTACTCACCCAGGTAGACATCTTAGTTATCAGATTACCTTTATATAGGTGCAAGTTGTTAGCCTATTCCAATCCTAAGAGGTGTACATATAAGGACTGGTTCCTCTAATGCAGGGATGTCGCTAGATGTTTGAAACTCCCAGCATTCCTTGGGAAAACTACAACTTGTTGTGGTTTTCAAATATTTGGTGGGGGGGGTGCAGGTTGGACTTTTCTGCTCTCCTGTGAATAGAATCTTAATTTCAAAACTTTATTTCACATCTGCACATACATTAATTTTGCACAGAGCCAATTAAAAGATAACTCTACTGCACCGGACCCTCCCAAATCAATCCCCTACCTTCCCTACAGGAGGAACTAAATTGCCAGGTCCTTACTCCTGGATTTCCTTAAGTTTGTTTGAACAAAGCCATGGTACTGGCCTATCTCCATTCCTATATGTCATCAATATAATTGCTTCATTGGACAGCATACAAGGAGTCTTGGACACCTTTAAGTGGGCGGTGCTAGTTGCCAGACTAATAACTTTATTCGTGTAAACTAATGGAAACCCAGTGGTGAAGACCTAGCAATTTAGGGAGGGATAGTGGTTTGTTAGGGTATTATTTCCCATAAATGATTAGAGGAAACATTCCTCATACCCGGTAGAGACAACACTTTATTTGCATAGGCATGTGTGAGCACTGAGAACAAATGCTAAAGAAAAATAATGGGATCTTTATACTCTTTATATAAGGTTAACTTCTACTGCTCCCTTCCACACACATAATACATACACGAAACAAACATATAGACAATCTCTGAAATCTTAGGGAGCAGTTAAAATACTTATATCCCTAGCCAAGGGAGTGATCATGTAAAAAACAAAATTCTAAAATTCTAATTGCTTTGACATTCCATTGATTCCTAACCCAGTATGATAAGAAGTTTATGCAATTGCTTTTACAGTAACATGTCTGCAGTTCATCTAGATCTATTGCATTTATTTAAAAGCCCTGTCCTCTGCAGAGCCTAATATTTACTGTAAGACCAAAGGGCCCTACATTAAAGTATTGTTACTTCCTTTATTTCCTGTCTGTGTTATGTATTCTCACATTGTTCCCTTTAACAGAGAGCCCAGTGTGGATGCTGCTTACCCACACTGCTCTGCTCCTGTCAATGTGCAACACAACCTTATTACATTTAAAGCAGCAACATTTATCACAGTTTTCCTTGCACAGAAATTTCCAGCTTCCATTTGGTTATTTTTCCGAACAAGTTTCCCTTTAATTCCATCTATAGTTTCCCTTTAACTCCATCCATACCTGTTGATAGTGCTTTAAAAAAAAAAGAAGTTTTCCGTAATGTTAATTCCTTTGCGGAAAGCAAGGTAAAAGAAATAATAAACAAACAATGACGCAATGGCTACAGTGAATTCATAAGGACTGACGTGGACATGTAAAACTCCTGCTGGGACTAGCATCAGATAGAATGGCTTCCATTTGGCACTCTGACATTATAAAAAAAACAATAGGTTTCCTGTAGAAATGAGAGTTTCTCCATGATTTGTAATGAAGAGCTCTTGTTTTAATCTCGCTCCTTTTAATCAGGCAGAACCGTCTCTCCATACACGTCATTGGCACTGTAAATTATTGGCTGAAATAACCGTGCTTCTCCTGTTATGGTCCTGTATGAATATGTCACTTCTGTGCTGTGGTCCGAAACCGATCAAAGACTTGGATCTTCCCAGTTTAGCGAATGTCAGACCCGGATCTGCCACCTCTAATTCTCGATAGTACCTGAAACAAGGAAACAGAATCCGATAGTAATAGTTCATCTTTTCCAAAGCCCCAACACATTGTTCACGCTCTAGTGTAACTCGTGAAACAACAAAATAAAATGTATTTGAAGTGATTCCCCATTTATATGGAAAACATTCCAAACCCAGACACTAAAATCATGTTGAAAACATGTCGGCACTTACCAGCAGAGGGCTCCACGTCAGTATCAAGCTCTGGATGTGGATCTACTGCAGGAGAGACCGTGAAACGCGTGAATCTCAGGGTATCCATTAGGCTAGCTTCCGAGTGTTTGCCCTGAAATGTTGTAGGTGGTGGTGAGGTGGGATTTATCTGGGACTTTAATGCAGCTCCTTCTGATGCCATTGGAATAAATGTAGAATTTTGGGTCATCAGTGGGAAATCATCATCCCATTCAAAACTTCCACCTACAAAAGGAGCCAGGAAGGTAAGTGATTCTAGTTAAAGGACAACAATATAAAAAAATCCAACATCACCCCCATTATATGTCCACACGTCTAGCAGCTGAAATCACTTACTCACATTTACAAGCGTGCTGCCCTCCCTTAGATATCACACAGCAAAGATGAGTGCTAAAAGCCCACCTCCTAGACGGCCCAGGGCCATGATTAACGTATCACTTGTCATTGGCTGGTGGAAATTGTCTGTTACAACCTCTCTTCTCCTCTGCCAGTCAAACAAACTTGAAATGTCCGGTTGCTAGGATACAGCCTACATAATCAAGCTGATCATGGGTGGGTGGAGGAGTGTTTTCCCACATGCTAGCTTTGAATGACAGTTACAGGCAGACAGAATTGTTACACCCCCTTCACAGCATGGCTAATTGAAGGCTAATTGAAGGCAGAGAGAGGCTCAAGATCAGGAAAAAAATGTATGGGGAGGGCTGCATACCTTTACTCTTTATAAAGCAATTTTTAAAAAAAAAATGCATTGAGGCAATATAGTTATCCTTTAAGTAAAATAGAGGTGAAAATTTACAATCTTTGTAAAGCTGATGACTGATGTGTGAAGAGTACATGGCCATTTCTTATGACTAACATAACCAGTGATATCATAAAATGGACATGGAATTTTTCATTCTATTTAACAGGTCAGACAAAATGTCTGTGATTCTCTGTGAATTAGGCCAGAAAATTCACCAAAAAGACACTGAAATCATTCGCTAACATTCACTGTTCGGCACTTCCAACCGGTTGGCCAAGAGGAAGGACTGTCGGTCCTTGCCGCGGCCAATATTTCAGTGTGACCGATCGTCCATTTGTCCGATTCGGACGAACGAAAGGTCAGTGGTTAGTCCCTGCCAAACAAACAAACGAACCCTCCAATATTTCCACCCGATGGATTGAAACACTGACAAATTCGGTCGGCCCGAATTATTGGATGGTGTGTACCCTGCTTATAAGCAGTTAAATAGTAAATGTTGAGAGTTGTTTATAGGACATGTTTATAAAAGTACAGGAGCCTTAACCACTGCTGCTGGTAAATAATGCTAGCACATAGGTCAGTAAGGCTGGAAATCAATCCCACATGTGGTATCTTTTGCATCAATAAACTAAACAACTGAATGCAAATCCTACTCTTAAAGAAGAACGTAACATAAAACTCTACGTGAGTAGAGCTGTGATTGGTTTCTTTCAAGGGCACAGTTTCTCCTGCATTGCTATAGGCTGGATGGCCTTCCCTGCCACTCTGGTCATGCACATGATAGGACGTTGTGATTGGTTCCAACCAGAATTATGCAAAGGAGATTGTAGGTAACTCCTTAGTTGAAGTAGCAGGCAATGAACAACAGCCCCAGTGAGCTAAATATCATTTATTTAAAGGGTATGTCCACCCTTGAAATTATTTTTTTATATGTCATTCCCCCTGTCCCCCCAGCCCCAACCGCTCTATTTATTTTATTAGAAAATGCCCCAAACTTTACTTACCTCCCCTCTTTCCTCCGCCGCGCTGCCAGGCCCTCTGCTTACGAGAAAATGAGCGGCAGCCAATCATGGACGCGGCTGCTGGGAGTTCATTGCGGCAGAGGAAAGAGGGGAGGTAAGCAAAGTTTGGGGCACTTTCTAATAAAATAAATAGAGGTTGGGGCTGGGGGGACAAGGGGAATGACATATGTAAAGGGATTTACACTAGGGGGAGGGAATCCTAATCGGGAGGGAGAGGGAGGGAGAAGGAGGGGGAGGGAGGAGGAGAAGGGCTGCAGTACGCATGCCAAACTTCTCCTGGAGGCCAGGTAGGAGGCAGAGGCCTATATGGACTCTGCTATCCTGCTGGTGGGCAGTTTTTGGGACTTTGGGGGGGGACAACAGGAGAACCATATGGAGCTGGGATGTGAGGTAAGGATTAAACTACACTACATGATGGGGCCAGTAGTAGGGGTATTATAGTTTTGGGGGTGGACATGCCCTTTAATATTTTCTTCTCTTTTTCATTAAATTTACAGTGGCGGTTTTGTTATATAATACATTTGTACAGAAATTGGAAACCCCATTCCAGGTGATTAATTTCTAAGAAGATTAAAATACTTCACATTCCTCTAACATTGTGATTAATGAAACTATCAATTACAAGAGTCATTAGTATTACTTCTTACTGGTGAAATGAATAAATCTCCAAACTTGAACAAACCTCACACGATGTCATGCCAGGAAATTGTATTAAGGTTTTCCTTATCAACGTTTTTACACTATAGCAGCATTTGTTTTCAATATACAGCACACAGTCACTCATATTAGTTAGTTATATCACTCATATGGGGAAAGCAGTTGCTATGATTTGATTGGTCCAAAGTGCGAGTGAGTCAAATATCCAATGGAAGTTGGTTACACCACTAAGGTTACACCAAGCATTAGGCTCTCTTGCCCCTTCTTCTAACAAAATATTGCCTATCCCTGATATACCTGACACACACAAATGTCATATATACAGTATATATATATATCTTTATAGGAAGAGTATGTATAAGATTAAAAACATCTTACTGAAGCCATCAGATGATGAGAAAGCATCAATGGTTGGGTCTAACAATGGGTTGTGGGAAATCTGATCACACTCTGCCGCCCCTTGATTACCGAGTTCGTTTGTTGGCGTCTCCTATAGAATCAATAAAAACATATCTTAAAGTAAACCCTTTGGTCACAGTCTGCTGGGTGGTAAACACTCTATATAGAAGATTTTAATGTGATGTGTACCAGTCTAGTCTATATCTTATCCAAACATTAAAAAGGATTATTCTCCCAGATGCAAGAAATGAAGCCCTGGAACAATGTATTTTGTTGATCATTTACAAGTGTGAAATTGTCCAGTTTTATCTTTCTGACCATTGATCTATTTAGGATTGAAAATACTTTTTCAGTATACAGTTTTCTAGTTTCCTGTGACCTCACAATCCTTCCTAGAAAATAACTGAGCACTTAAAGTGATAGTGACAGTACAGATACATTAGACATTCGTCTGACCCATTCACATGTCGTTCACAAAAAATAACGGGTCAGGCGGTTCCCTTCAGAATCGCTTTGATTGCAGAAATGTCAGAAGGTGAGTCCTATGTATGAAGGGGCGTAACTACCAGGGGAGCAGACCCTGCAACCACAGGGTTCCCGGGAGCGAGAGGGTCCCATCTTTTTATTTTTCATATGACATAATATAGCCTCCATCTAGAAAACCACTGTAAATGACGCATGGATAGGGGCCCCATCATAGTTTTAATGAATGGCACAGTGATTCCTAGTTATGCAGGGGCATAATTAGCAGGGAGAGCAACTGCAGGGGGGGGCAGAAGCCAAGGGGGAACATGTTATTTTTCTGAGGACAGATCTAGCCTGTAAGAAAACCACTGTGGATGAAGCATGGATAGAAGCCCCATTATAGTTTAGCTAGGGGGGCCCAGTGATTCCTAGTTACGCCACTGTAATTATGCAACTGATTGAATGGCTACCTTTACTAAGCAGCTTTGATAAACCCTGAACCTGATACTTCCAACAGTTTAAGAGAAGTTCAAAAACTCAACTCGTTGAACGAAGATTAGACTTTTAGATTAGACTCTAATGGCAAATTATTTGTGTTTCTGCAAACATGAGTATGACTCTTATCCCCTTCTTAATTACCTGATCAAAAAGATAAACAGTAACATCATCAAAAAATGACACCATTTTTCTCTTCCTGTCAAGATCATCATCAGTCTCGTCGGCAGATTTAGGTGATTTCAGTAAGCTTCGGAGGTTGCGTCCATCATCCATTTCTGTTACCACTATAGGGACACCTGTCAATTCTCCGTCACATTCTGAGCCCAGTTTGTGTTGCTCATGAAATCCATAACCATCTTCTTCATCCTCTTCTTTGAACTGCGGCAAATCCTGTGAGTTTTCCTCACTATTATCCCAAAATGACTTGCGCCCCGTTGGACTGTGGAATGCTTGAAGGTTTAGTGGTGGGAGGGATAAGGAAAGTCTGGCCACCTTTGCTACATGATGGAAAAAAGAATTATGGGGGTTTTAAAATATCTACAACTGTAAATGAGTTATTAGACAGACACACTGATAGATAGACAAACAGACGGGATAGATATATAGATAGACAGGATAGATAGATAGATAGATAGATAGATAGGCAGACAGGATAGACAGACAGACAGACAGACAGATAGATGGATAGATAGATGGATAGATAGATAGATAGACAGACAGGATAGACAGACGGACGGACGGACTGACAGACAGACAGACAGACAGACAGATAGACAGACAGACAGACAGATAGATAGATAGACAGACAGACAGACAGACAGACAGATAGATAGCCACTTTCATTAGTGGTTAGAAGGCAACATTTCAGTCCTCGTTCTAGGACCTTTCTCAAGCCAAACATAAAAAACACTTTGGTAGCACCCAGGTGCCATTCTATCACCTCATTAGGTAGATAAATAGATAGACACAGATGGAAAAAAAAACATACACCAACAAGTGCTTGTTTGGATTTATTAATAAAAGATTGTCCCAAATTGTCCCACAATTAAAAAAAAAACAATAAATGAATTTCTCCATTACCTTTTATCGCTTCATTCCCAGGATTAGCAGTTGAGCCTAAGTCTAAAAAAAGTTTTGACGGTTCATTTACTGTTTCCTCTGTTTGACTGACAAGAGTTTCATCTTGATTTTCCAAGCAGTTATCTTCTTTTTCTTCTGAGATCAGTTCAGTGGTGTCTGCAACAGGTTCTTGACTGATCTCTGTTCTTTCATCCCCTAGTACTTTTTCTTCTTCATGCGCCTGCTGCTTCAAGTCTTGAGACTTTTCATCTGCACTCTGTTCCATGGTAAAGTCTGTATCATTTGACTCCATGTTCTTTGTGGGATTTGTGTTCTTCGTGCTTTCCCAGTGGAGAAAACCATCATCTTCAGATTGTAGAACAGATGACTCATCGCACATATAGTTACTTTTCAGTGATCCGACATTGGTCTCCATAGACCATAGCTTTAACACAGCTTGGTCTTTTAAGACACTTGAGTTTATTATATCTGAAGTTTCAAAGGTTGACAGTACATTTCTAGTTACATTTTCTCTTAAGGAAACCAGCAGCTGCTCTTTGCAAACCTGAACTACAAAACCACTTTCCGATGGCTTTTTTAAGGCATTGTCATTGGTATTCTTCTGGTTTTCATTCTCTTCTTCATATGGGGTCATTTTATTTTCAGAAACAATATAGTTTGTCTCATTACCATTTATAGAAGCAGGTGTCCCTCCATTGAAATTCATCTTATCATCACTAACTTCAGCATCAAGTCTTGGTTGATCTTTGTCTACCAATGTAAAAGGTGGTTCAGTGGGAATTTCCTTAGTAATATCAGAGTTGCTTTCTTTGAATGTTGGATTTTCATCTTGATTTGGAACACCGATTTTTTCTGAATTTGAAACTGATATTTCTTCATTAAAAAATCCATTATGATTTTCGATGTCAAGCATTTGTTGAACTCCTCTACTGTGTTTCTCTGTTTCGTGGTCATAGTCAGAAAAATATGCAGAATCTCTATGGTGTGTGCCAATATCTAAAGTCCTAAGGAACTCTTCTTCCATAGGTGTAGCCTGTGCTTCAGATGTATCCTCTGTTAGTGTCAAATCACTAGTAGACTCTGAGATGGGAGTTGAGGGTAATTTTGAATCTTTAATCCCCATTTCTTCCTCTTCCTTTGTATCCTTCAAAATAAATTCAGGGGAAAAGGTGTTCTCTGTTTCATAGCCACTGTCTGCAAACTTCTGTCCAGGGGATGAGTAATGCAAGCTGGGGCTATATACAGCTGATGAACCTGTGTTGGAAGGAATGTCTAAAGAATCAACAGAGCCTGATGTTGCTTTTGGATCATGCTGTGAATGTTTTTGTGTGCTAAGTGGGAACCTTTTCATTACATCAGGTGAAATTTCTATAGTTTCCTCTTCTTCCATGCTTTCCGCAAGTGTGGAAAGAGGTGGTATTTCTATAGGCACAATAACACTGCAATTAGCCATTGAATTTGATATTCCTATAAAAGGAGATGGAGGATGATTAGAAATACTCTTTTGCAATGGTTCATAGGCCTTTATTTGATTGCATTTGCGATAGTCTTGAATATCGTAACTTTTCACTGCGGTTCCCATAAGTGGGTCATAAAATTCCTGGTGTTCTGAAGGACAAAGGCTATCACCAAAAGGTCCAGTAAAGAGGTCACCATCACCATATGTTCGAGTGGGAATGGAGCACTCTGATAAAGAACCCTGCTCAACTTTTAAAGAAGAGTCATCATCAAGACCATAGTGGTCTTGGTGCATGGCAACATGTGTGGTCCAATCTATCACAACATCCCCTCGTAACATAGCACAGGAACATCTCTGAAGACCACCCACTATCCCCCTGCTGCATAAAGGACAAGAGGGCATGTTTCGATGATTGCTATTGTCTGTGCTGCTGCTACTTTCAGAGCTCTGATCTTCCATAAGAGAAGGCTCACAATCCCAGGGTGATGCTCGGTCATCTAAAAACTCTGCTAGAGATTCTGGATCCCCAGCTAGTGTTTCTCCTGCTCCTCTTTCTTCCAGTGTATCAGAATCCCAACTTCTTCTATGATCCTCAATGTCTCGATAAACACTCAAAATAGAATCAGGTGAAAACACATCTGACATGGGTTCCATTAAGGAAGTTTCTTGCACTTGTCTTGATAAGTCTCTTTCTGCAGATCCTCGGAAAGGGTTTACATAACGAGGGAGTTCTCTACCTACATTAATAAAGGGATTATTGTTATTTGGTGTCCATCTATCAATGAGTTGAGGAACATCATGTAGAATTAAATGAGCAGGAGGATCATCTGGGCTGGTTCTTCCACTTTCTAATGGATCCCAGTCAGATGAAAAAAGTGGTTCAAGAGGAGAGGGTGGGCTACCAATAGATAATCGTTGGTGAAGTGTTCTTGGTTCTTGCATCTCATATTTTCTTTCATATATTGGACTGGGTGCACAGACAGTACAGTCTACACTGTTACCCCTGTCTGTATGTTCTTCTAAGCGAATGTAATATTCACTGCTAACTGATGGGCTACGAGCACTGATGACAGGCACTACACTGGGAGTCTCCAAACTCTGGCGTGAATGCTGATGGTTTGAATCATAAAAGGGATTAGCTGGCACGGTCAACCCCCCATTATTAGGAGTATAATTTTGACACTGAGATGTTGACTTCCATCGTCCCAAGCGAGCTTTCTCCCACATGTACTCAAAGTTGAGACCACGGCTGCTCTCTGTTACAGTCAAAATATCATCCATGTCAGCATGAAATCCATCACCGTTATTAAGATTATCAAGCAATGGGAAAGCAGAGATCTCTTCAGAATGATGTAAAGGGCCCCCTGAGGTTTTGCTCGGTTTAAGAGCATTCCAACGCCACTCAAAGCTTTCTTCTGTCTGATTAGAGCATTCGTTTAACAGATATGTAAGCTGTAAGTGAAGTTCTTCCACGGAAGGTCTTTGTTCCACAGATAACCAGCAGGATTGCATCACCTCATACCTGAAAATAAAAACAAACATGTGAATCTTTATCATATTTGTGATTAGTACGTATCATACAGGTTTTAATAACTACCCAAGTCATTCTATTGTGGTGACAGATTTCTAGGTATCTTTTTTTATTTAAGACTGCAAGCTGTATCTCTAAAGGTGGGTACACACCATACAATCCTTCCTCCTGACCAACCATTCAGCACTTCCTACCGGTCAGTCAGGAGGAAGGACTGTTGGTTGGGGCAAAAGTAGCCTTGTCCGACAGTTAGCCGCGGCCGATCGTGTGGTGCATAGAGGACCACATGATCGGTTGTGATTTTCTTACGCTACCGATTCGGACAAACAAACGGTCAGACATTGGTTGTGCAAAACACATCCAATTGTTCGGCCCGACCGACTGAAACACTGAAATGTCAGTCGGTCAGGCCGAACTATTGTATGGTGTGTGCCTAGCTTTACACAACTATGCAGTGGACAGTGTTATTGGAAATTCGATAACAAGTAAAAATATTTGTGAATAGTATACCGAACATTCTATTAAAGGAGACCAATACTAAACCGCTAGGTCCTCCCCCCTTGGATATACAGTAATAATACTGTAAGTAATGATGCCCCTTCTTCCAGGATCTGGCCAGTGGGAGGATAAAATGAATGCAGAGCACATTTCTTATAGCTCTTATCACCAATGGTGTAAGGGGGGCAGAGCTGGACAGACTGACGAGTAAGTATTATAGCTGATCCACTCTAAACACTAGAGTAGGGACCTAGCAGGGCCGTCTCTAGACTTTTTGGCACCTGAAAAAACTTCCAAATGCTGTACCCCTTGCCTCGTCATCGGAAGGGGTGTGGTTTTATAATTGTGGGTGATGCTTTGTCAGGAAGTGGGGGCAGCTTTATACACACGACTGGTAAATAGTGCCCACAATGACTGGTAAATTATGCCCACAGTGGCTGGTAAATGATGCCCACAGTGACTGGTATTAGATGCCCACAGTGACTGGTAAATAATGCCCAACAACTAACAAACATTTTTGATTTTGATCAAATGAATTGCCAGTCAGAAGGGAGGGGATAGCAGCATTTGGATGTGCAATGTAAGTCATGGCTTCACCTGCTATTTAAAGTGACGGTTCCTCACGAAAATATGTGGTTTTTACAAACAACATTTTTGGGGCCCCCTTGGCATCTGGGCCCCAGGCCAAATACCAATAACTATGAGTATTGCACAATCTCGGTGAGACTGCAAGGCTGGGTATATACCAGCAGAAATTTCCAGGCGATTGGTTGGTCGGCCTGAAATATCTGATGTGTGGTTCGGCTGGCAAGACCGAGCTCGGTTGCCCGTACATCTGAATTGATTGGTTGTGCCCACTGTTGGCCGCGGCCACTATTGCTGCGGCTGGCAGTCATTTGTCCCGGATAAATAATATCCCTGTGTGTACCCAGTCTAAGATGGCCTGTAAAAAGGATCAATATCGGTATTTACCAACCTAAATTGATTATTACAATTACTGCCCCTTAGAGAGCAGAACAAAGCCCTGATATGAAATTACTACCATGGGACTCTTCTGGATCGGGAAAAATCAGCAGTTTACTTCTCCAAATTAATATTTCAATATCTATTTTTGGACTGTAGGAAGATTTGGGGCAAAGGATTTGCCAATATCCTCACCAGTAATCTGAGTGGGGTAACTTGAGCCGAGGCTTTGCCAGTTTCATTTGCTGTTCCTTTATTACAAAGGTCAAAACTTCTTCGTCTGACAGGTGGCGATACGGCTGGCTGCCAAATTCAAAAAGTTCCCACATGGTCACGCCCAAGGACCTGCATTCAAACACAAGATCAAAGGATTCAACCCAACAGGCACATCACATTGTCTATCATTAAACTTTATTAAGGAGGATTCAAATGTTGCAGCTTTCAAGAGCAGTGCCCATTGTTTTAATAATCTGTACTATGCAGTATCATTCTGCACTGTTGGCAATCCCAAAGAAAAGAACAGTTTTAATACAGTATTAAACTGAAATAACATTATACCGCGTGGGAAGAAATGTTAGAGAATAAATCCTCCCACGGGTTATAATGCTCATTACAGAATTCCTTATGTTTACTTGTTAATCTATTCGTATTTGGATATGAATTTGCACAAGGTTCTGGGTTTGGGTCATAGGAGACCATTTGGTGCCTAATTATCCCAATGTACTACTGTTTGTTCTATGTCCAGTGTGAGATTCTGTTGCAGACATTATGAATTTTGTTATTTAGTTTTGAATGCAAAAGTGAACCCGCTTTAATCAAACATTTCAGCATTTTAACATTACAGATGTTTACTCTAAAGGTGGCGTACGCATCCGAATTCGGTTGCAAATAAAAGCCAGATTCCTATTAAATCTGATCGTGAATTTGCCTGATTCCTTGGGGCACACACATGCCAATTATTTAATCAGCTCCCTATACTGTAGTAAGGGGAGTCGATAAGGATCACATGGAAATTTTCTGTTTGGACCAATAGGTTGCGTTTCTGATGGCAATAGTTCGCTGGATTCAAGATCTATCTATACACATGGCGATGTTCAACAAATCCCCTTGGTTTTTGCTGAATATATATCGACCATGTGTATGTTCACCTTTAGAACAGACTCTCAGTATACTAAGGGCAAGTCCACCGGGTAACCAAAGGCTAAATATCTGTCTTCAGGAACACCAGATAGGTAAGTCACTATTGTCAGATAGTGGTCAGATTTTTTAGGGTGTTGAGAAAAGGTAAGTATAACATTTTGAAGAGGAGTTCTTTACAGGTAGAAGAGGCATCGAACTGCAAGCAGTTCCCTACAGGATAATAGGAGAGGAAATCTATAATACGGGTTCAAAGCAAGCCTACATTGATTTAAATGCAAACAACATTTTGTTATAAATTTAGAATATACTTTGTAGTAAGGAAATAGAGTATATCGTAGAATTGTATTTCTTACCAAACATTGCTTTCTTTGCTTTGATCTACAACTACCAAGTTCCCATGAACTTCATCAAGAAGTTCTGGTGCAACCCAACGCAGTGGAATCCATAAACGGTCAGGCGTAATATAGTAATCCTCCTGAACAGAAACTTTAGTTAAATAGATGGCAAATCAAGGACATTTCCATGCAAATGTTGGGTAAATGGTGACTAATCTCTAACAACCTAGAATATTTTATATTCTGCATTTTTGGCAAATGTTATTATTGAAGAAAAGATTTATTTGTTGACTGAACCTTGTTGATGTTGATACATTTACAAGATTTCAGTCTCCTACAATAAATATCATAAGGAACCTTTCTTATTTGTGGAACGAAGCATAAAACATAATGGCTATATAGAGGATTAACAAGCAATAACCAAATAACATTACATTTAAATTATGGCTTTTATTCTGGTCTCCAGGCAACAGTTTTAAGTTCATTTAACAAGTAAAGTAAGGTGAATGTGATATTTATAGTGGAGCTTCCAATGTATTGTGTATGTGTCCTTAAAGGGCATGTTCACCCCTCAAATGAAAAATAGGTAATACACAGGCTAATTGGTTTTAAAGCAAAATTATGTTCTTCCCCTTCCATCTGACTCTTAAAAGTTTCCACCAGCTTGGGGAATAGCATTCAGTCATTCGCTGTGATGTCATCTGTTACATCTATGATTGACAGCTGCTAACTGGAAGAATCAGGAAGCAAAGAGAGTGGTAACAGAACTATTGCAGTTTGATATTGCTGTAAATCCACTCATAGCTTTAAATTAGTTTGTTCTCATTTAAGGACTAGAAATAAACATAAGTTGGTCACCTTGTAATTGTTGTGAGAGATTCCATAATCACCAATGCGAACAGTCAGGTCAGAGGTTAGAAGGCAGTTTCGCAAAGCCAGGTCACTATGTAAAAACCAAGACACGTTAAGATTTCACAGGATGTTCAGGATGTTTATATATTTTGTATGTGTCCATAAATATCAATGATGTCCTTAGAAATATGTGTGGTAACTCTCTTGCAACTTGAGTTACTCTCCATGACTAAAACACTTTTGAAATCATTTATTAGAGATGGCTGAAAATGGAAAGTTTCGTTCTGTTTTTCGGATTTACAGATCTCGGGAAAAACCAAAGTCCAAAAATGCAACGTCATTTTGATGATTATTGAATGTACGATAACCCTCGAAAACATGATCGGAAACTACTTCTGAGTTTCTGGTCGTATTTTTGAGTATTATCAAACGTTTGAGGTTGTTTCCGAAGATTACTGAAAATAACATCGTACATTTGATAATCATCGAAAATGCTGTCCGAAGTCCTGAAATCTGAAAGATCCGCCCGGTTTCAGACCGAACATTCAGATTTGGTAACTGATGGGTTCCGTGTCGGATCCGGGTCTGAGTCAGAACCGGATCCTATCTCTATCATTTATCAAGATCTTCTACAGAAAAGGACTATTTTAAAATCAACTGATTTTAATGATGGCTATCAAACTGAAATAAAGAGAAGTTCTTCACATCTACTGTATCCATTCAATAATCTTTACTGTCCACTATAAGATAACATTACTGTATTACTAAGTTTTATCACCCCCTTTTTTTTAATGATTAAAACTTTTATTACATCTCCCCACTAGAGATGTCCGAACTTCGCAAAATCTGGTCCGCTCGAGGATCCACGAATTTTCGAAAAAATCCGAAAATTCGAAAATCCGAGAGCGGACCCATTAAAATGAAAATATCCTCGAAATTACGAGATTTCTTGTATTTTCTAAAATTTTCGAAAATATGCATTTTCGAAATTTTTGAAAATACGAGAAATCTTGTAATTTCGAAATTTTCGAAAATACGTATTTTCGAAAATACGAGTAATCCTCGTAATTTCAAAAATTTTAGAAAATACGTATTTCTGAAAATATGAGAAATCCTCGTAATTTTGAAAATTTTAGAAAATACGAGAAATCTGCGGTTCGGAAGTTCGGAAGGCGGAAAATCCGGAAAAATCCGCCGTTCACGAACGGAATAAATCCGCGGCGGATCCAGGTTCGGATCCGCGAACCGCCCATCCCTACTCCCCACCTACGTTTTTAAAATTACTGTCATAACGCAGCTAATATTTATAAGTTTGCAACATCACATTTAGGAAATCTGAGGCCAAACATCATAGCATATTCAATGGAGAAACTCAATGGAACTCAAAATTCAGAAACTAAATGTAAGAGCCAACATGGACAATTTTAAGGGCAGTCTATTTTCCTTTCACTGGAACATACAGGAAACCAGACTTAAAGGGAAAGTTCAGTGGAAAATATTATTTTTACATTTTGTTATGTGTATATTATGCAAACCTAATCAGGTGGAATTTATACCCCTTAATATTCCCAGCTGTGTACATTTAAGGTTCTGTAACGGTCCTTCTTGTTCCCAGAATGCACACTAATGTGGAATATTCCTACTAGTAATTTCTACTAATTGGCTGTTGGATGGGTTAAACATGCTCAGATCTCTACTGAGCAACTGAATCAACCCAGGCACTGGGTCAAGGGCAAGACCGTAACAGTCTCTACTAGGGGTCCTGCAAACAGGAAGTCAGTATTTCGGTTGCATTTATTTATACATAGACAAAATGCTGAATGGGCAGGTTAAGGTCATTAGGATGTAAAAATACTGCTCTTATTTCTTAAAAGTATATGTATTTGCACAGATCTTCCCCTTTAATATTAGTTCTTATCATTCACATGTTTATCAGAATATTCAACATTGAAAGTCCTTACCTGTGTATGTAATTATTTTTGTGAAGGTGCATTAGCCCCAGTGTTATTTCATAGGCCATTCTCTGCAATGTGGCGAGGTCACATGTAAGGAGATCAGGGGTCATACCATCGGCCTTCCGCTGGGCTCTCAGATATCTCTTCAAATCTCCCTGGAGAAAATCAGGTGTTAACACGCTTATATACTTACTTACACTGTCTAATACTGCATAATAACTAATATAATGTACTTGCATTCTGAAAGTGATACATTGATACCCTTAGACTCGGTATACACAGACAGATGTTTCGGCCCGGTCAACAGGGCTAAAATAATGGTAGTCGTTTCTATTATTGACCATACAGTTGGTTGTGATTTACCGACATGTCCGGTTGTCTGTATCACTATGGCGCAACATATTTCGGGTTCCTCTAGATCTAACATGGGCAAGGAATAGGAAACTCCTCCTTCAGATCCTTTACCAGTCAGCCCTCCAGTTCATTAGCCAGTGTAATCAGCCCTTCAGTTCATTAGCCAGTGTTGTCAGCCCTCCAGTGGATTAGAGTGTTTTGTAAGCCCTCCAGTTCATTAGCCAGTATTGTCAGCCCTCCAGTTCATTAGCCAGTGTTGTCAGCCCTCCAGTTCATTAGCCAGTGTTGTCAACCCTCCAATTCATTAGACAGTATTTCCAGCCCTCAAAATCATTAGCCAGTGTTGTCATGTTGCAGGCAACAATGTAAAATGGGAATAGTAGGTCTTAGAAATGGGCATAATGTTAACAAACTGTGTGACCTTAGCAAAGTGGACATGGTCAATAATGTTACGATATACTGAGAAAGGGTCACTTGATTCTATTTGCCCCCCAGGACAAAAGGTCCCAGTCCTCCCCTGGGCAGCAAGGCTGAGAAAGCTCTGGACATTTAGTCAGAAGAGTGAAATGTGCCCCAACTGCCTGTTTTTATCCACTGGCTATCTTTCCAGATGTGCTCCTTGTGACTGTGAATGACTGGACTTCGGACTGGTAGATATGCTGGGTTTTACACATGTGTTTGATATGTTGATATCCCACCAGCATGACCATTACTAGCATATCTACATGAGTAGAGGCAGTGATGTTTTTATAACTTTTTATGTTATACGTCCCGGTATATTAAAGGATTTTTAGTCTATCATTAGGGTGTTGCATTCTGCCCCTTTCTTCTTCTCTATATGTAGTATTTAGCTAAGCAGGATTTGCACTTCTTACCCACTAGTGGTCTATAACTATTCATTTCAGTGCCCTATTCATATTTATTCGTGTATCGGTTGTCTGTATCAGTCACACGCCAGCGAAGAATTACGATATATCTGCTTGTGTGTAGGTACAGATCTCTGCACCAGTATGCCACATCAACCTTCTCCCTTCTAGGCTAGCATACAAAAAGGGGTCATTCTACAGCAACATCAAAGGTTATTAAAATAAAAGTTGCTAAATCTTCCTAAAAAGTGCTGTGTACATTATTCCAGAGAAAATGTTGAGTTTCTAATTAATTTTTAATAAAGCATAATCTACTCCACATCATAGAAGTTCATGATTACTAATCCTTAGAACTCACCAGCTGACAAAATTCCATAATCAGCAGAAATGGGATTGTCTCTGTGCACAGCCCCAGGCATTTGAGGATATTGGAATGTTGTAGGCTTCTTAAAAACAAGAAAAGAATAAAGACAAAATTATTTTTGTTATTCTAGAATTACATCACATCAATACATCCCAAAACACATAAAAAAAGGATTTTTCAGTCATTTAATTAGTCATGTGCCCAAGCAAGTTTATAGGTTTCACTCCTAGCTAAGGTTGCGCTCATGGCCCCCCTCTGGCCCCACCCAAATTCATAGTCTGGGACTTGTTCAGTGTTCAAGGACTAGTCCTGGTCCTGGATTAGTCCTAGACTGGGGGGGCAGACTAGGACTCTCTCTTAGTATAATCACACTTTAAAGCTGTATCTGACTATCAAGAGGATATTATAGATACAGTGCTGCAATACCCCAGTAGTGTTCTGCATATTGGCCCATTGAAGTTCCCAAAAATGTATAAATGAACACTGTGTAAATATTTGTAATTTTCAGTCAGAGCATCAGATATTGATGTTTAGATACTGAGCACATAATGATGATTCTCATAAAATAAATAGACTAAAATAAATCCCATTCACTATCAGTGCTACTTTATTTACATAACTGTGGTCACTGACTATGACATTAACAGGCTCATTTACCCAGACTCGCTGGGCAAATATATGGAATTAAAGTCGCGCTAACCTGTTCGCTACTGGTTACCACATCTGACGCTCGCGATTTAATATCGCGTTTGTACTAGTTTTAGCACAGGATTTTAAAGCAGGCAGGCAAATAGCTGGCATTAAATTCCACATTCGCAAACAAGATATTAAATCGTTGAAGGAGCATTTACCCAGAGCTATAGCGGCTCTGGGTAAATGAGTCTGTAAATATTTTTCAGTCGCGAATACAGTGATCAAATAAAGTGAAAAAGACAAATACCTTTCAGATGGTGTCATCATTATTATGGATTAAAGGGACACTAAACTGAAAAAAATGACTTGCCTTTATCCTTTTCTATATTTTGTGCTGTCAGGATCCCTTTTTGCTCTCAGTGCTCCCTGTCACTAGATCTCCTCATGTCCTGTTCATCTCACTCCTAGTCAGTATGCACGTCTTAACTCTATGTATCCACCCCCTCCCAAAACTGAGGCACAGATAGAGTGTGGATCATGTGCAGTGGAGATTATCTGAGCCCCATTACAGCCAATAGCATTCACACAGTGATTTTGTATTATAGTGAAAGTGAAAGTAAAACTGCAATAACTTGGGGGGGGCACTTTGTGATTGATTTCTTTAGGTACACTGCTACATTGAGGCTTCAGTAACACAGACAGCAGCTAACTGCAGGATTGGGTTTATCTGCACAGAAAGAGCACAGAGTAACAGATAATGCTTATTCTTTTTCCTCATCTTAAAGGGGAACTGTGGTCCAAAAATGACTTTAGGTAAATTGATAGGAATTGCTCTCCTGAGAATTTTTGCTATTTATTTTCATTGTTTATTTTCCATAGTTTTTACATTTTTGTGTGTGATATGGTAGCTGCATCACCAGGTCCTCTGCACTTCCTGCTTCCTGCTCTGAAACCATGTCAGTCAATCTGCCCTGTGTCTCCTCCTCCCCTTTGCAGCCCCCCTGGTCCCTCCCACTCATGGACCACATGGTCCCTTCAGTTGGATGCCCCCCTTGGCCCATTCCCTTACAGCCCCATGTGGCCCCGCCCACCCACGAATGACTAAGCCCCACCCACTCACTGCTGTGGGCCACTCAGACCTCCCACCCCTACAAAAATATTCTGTGAGTTCAGTGAGAACTCTGCCTGAAAAGGCTGTTTTCACATAGTGGGAGAGAAGGGCTGTAGATTCCCTTACCTACTCTGTCAGGACTTCAGACAGCAGAGAGGAGGAGGGACTTCCTGTCTCCCTCACACACTGTGCTCGCCGGCGGCACTGTGCAGAAGAAGCCTTAGGAATGTCACATGTCAGCCTCCCACCCATTAACTTTCTGGTCAGTTATATCTTTATATCTTGGGCTGTGGAGCATGTAGAGAGGTGGTTGATGGCTCGTTTTAAAGGTAGGAAACTGACCTTTAATTTAAACTCAACTTGTTTGGAGACCACAGTTCCCCTTTAATGCTGAATCAATTAGCCATGCAGTGACAGAGAAATAAGCTTTACTTTTATAGATTGGATATTATCTACATGTAGTGTGCCAAGGGGAGGGGCTGGGTGATTGACAGTTCTTTACTGACTAGCTGTGTCCCACCCTCTTTATAAAGTAAAATTCCCAGAGCTAAAAAACAAGGGATAGGAAGGTCAGAGAATTAAAATCAGATTGCACACAAACCTCTCCAATGCTGATATTGTGGTGGTACAGAATCCCTCTATTATGTTGTCTTGGACTTTCTTCATTCAAGGTTATTCGTCACAGGGGCAGAGGCTCATATACTTTATGTGTGTCCATACTATATGCTTGTGAAGGTTCTCATTCATCCAGGTTATGGTATATCTGTTGTATTCAATTATTTCAAGTATTTCAAGTCCAGTTGATCTAATTGAATACAACAGGTATGTCCATACTATACAACTGCTTCTACTAGGTTTGTCTCCAGAGGACATTTCTGGCTGATAGAAAATTGATCTCTCATTTACAAACAGCAGACTGGTGTAGTTTTCTGCATGGCATTTTTTTTAAACTTAAAGGGTATCTCCACTGATGGAAAAACGTTTTTTTTTCTTCCCCTATATGAAATATGCTTGTGAAGGTTCTCATTCATCCAGGTCATGGTATATCTGTTGTATTCAATTAGATCAACTGGACTTGCCACAGATTCTTGTACAAGTCATTTTGAATTGAGAAAGCCAGTCAGATGACTAGCGAAACGTCTTCAAGAACTAAACTTCAAGTCCGGTTGATCTAATTGAATACAACAGATACCCCTATATGAAAGTTCACCTTCCCCCAACCCCCCTCCTACCCCAAAAATCAGCTCTGTTCCTTTGCAGCAGCCTCTGCAAGCTGTGTAGCTCCTGGGTGTGTGTCTGCTACTGTGCTGGGCAGGCTGTCAGTTAATGTGCATCATCACATGCATATTCATGCATGCCACACCCACTTGACCCCAGTGATGCCAGATGTAAACAAAGCCTTTCATTCCTGTCTCTGTGATCTATTCACAGCTGATAGTGCAGGGAGAGACAAAAGGGGGAAGTTACAAGGTTCAGCCACACAGCTTTATGTAAGGAGACTTTTTTTAACAATTGCAAAAGTAATAGAATTTATAGAGGGAGGTGTGTTTGTAAGGGAGACAGAAGGTGTATTTCAGAGGGCATGCTGGGATTGTCACTAGCTGTGTTGCAGGGGGGCCTGGGAGACAGAAGGTGTATTTCAGAGGGGAGGCTGGGATTGTCACTAGTTGTATTGCCGGGGGGCCTGGGAGACAGAAGGTGTATTTCAGAGGGGATGCTGGGATTGTCACTAGCTGTGTTGCAGGGGGGCCTGGGAGACAGAAGGTGTATTTCAGAGGGGATGCTGGGATTGTCACTAGTTGTATTGCAGGGGGGCCTGGGAGACAGAAGGTGTATTTCAGAGGGGATGCTGGGATTGTCACTAGTTGTATTGCCGGAGGGCCTGGGGGACAGAAGGTGTATTTCAGAGGGGATGCTGGGATTGTCATTAGTTGTATTGCAGGGGGGACTGGGAGACAGAAGGTGTATTTCAGAGGGGATGCTGGGATTGTCACAAGTTGTATTGCAGGGGGGCCTGGGAAACAGGAGGTGTATTTCAGAGGGGATGCTGGGAGTGTCACTAGCTGTATTGCAGGGGGGCCTGGGAGACAGAAGGTGTATTTCAGACACACACACCTCTCTCCCTCCCGGAGAAGCTTGTGCTGATATCTCTTGCTGCCAGGGGAACATGACGCCTACGTTCCCATTGGCTGTCGGCAGTACAGGCGGGGTCAGCTAGTCCCGACTACGGAAGGGACTTAGTACGCATGTCCAACGGGAGCGCGCGCATTGGCAAAATAGGAGTCAGGCGGGCACGTCAGGCAGAGGTATCTTGCAGCAGTACAGTATAAAGGCAACTGATCAGAGCTTATATGGAACAGAGTAACCTAAGATTCCGGGTATGACTTAGTTTACCTATAAACTGCTATAATAGCCAATGTCATTTTTTTCAGTGGAGATACCCTTTAAGGCAAGGCACACACCATGCAATATTTCACCCTGATCGTTTATGACTAATAGTTCAGTCAATCGGGACAAAATAATTGCACGGTTTCGGTTATTCGTCTGAATTGGACAAATGCCCAATTTGGCATGTCCAAATCCACGGCCGAACGAGTCCTGCCTCCTGGCCGACCACTCGGAAGAGCTGAACGATCTATGAGGAGGAAATGTTGCATGGTACCACACTTAAGGAATTCTACAGAAAATTTAAAGGGAATGTCCATTGATTTTCTAATTTTCTAATGTTTCTGTTTAACTGAAAAATGGGAGGTAAATGAGCTAATGTCTTTCCTCTTTTTCTTCTACAGACAGAAGTCTGCACCTGGAACAGCTCAAAAAAGATTTTACAAAACAGGATCCCCAGAAACAACCTGCTACAATACAAACATATCCAAAAGGAGGACCGTATCCCACTGGTTGTTACATACCACCCACAAATGGAAATACTACGAAAAATCGCCAAAAAACTCCAACCCATTTTACACAACAGATTACTAGAAATATTCCCAGACCCCCCTCTCTTAGCTTACAGACAACCACCCAACTTAGAACAAATGCTTGTAAAAAGTTCCCTAACAGGCCCCACACAAAATGGAACATTGGTCAGGTTCTGAGGGGTGTGCCCCTCATGCAGCATGGGGTAACTTTAGCAATTAGTGGTTAATTACTTTTATTGTGCACATATGGAGCAGATACATGTATAAAGGGGGATTATACCGCCATACTGCATGCCTATGACTAAGAGCCGGTTTATGGCTTGAAACGCGTCAGGCGTGGATGTCTGCCGTGATGTTTTATTGGTATTCCGAATAAAGATTGTTTTTGCTTTTAACTTCTGCACGGATCGAAGTTTATTCCAGTGTGTGCCGATGTTTGTTTGTTTGCTGCTTTTCCATATTTACCCTTTTTCTAGGGCTGCTATCTGTGGCCAGCAGCACGGAATACATGTGGCACTAAAACTACAATAACATTTAAATGGATGTAGCTACAACAGTCATAATTAAACAATGTATGCCTAATGGAGTTGGAAAATTAAAGCAAATGGCTGATAGTTGTTGCCAATGGTTACTAAACAGAGGCAAATTTGCACACAAGACACAACAGGGGAGAATAAAAACTTTACATTTACTTACGTTAAATGTTTCATCAAAAAGGGTAAACCAGTTTCATGTCGTTTATTTCTGAATTCACAGTAAAAATCAGAAATGATAAAATCTATTTATTTGGACAATGATATGCAGATAATAAAGAGTGGAGTCTGTATGATAAACGTTTAACTATTCCTTAATGCATATATGGCTATTTATTTACAGGGAACTGTTGTGTTATGTTGTAATCTATAGGACTCTATTTGTTATGACGAGGGAGATGTGAATAGATAAATGCCAGAAAATAGAAAGCCTCAGTTTAATAACCATCTCCCCATGCAGCACAAACAGCAGAATTAAATTCACGAAACTGCTAGCACTGTCCAATGAAATTGGAACAATAAAATGAATGAGTAATTTAGTTACACTATTTCAGGCACAACACATCTCCCTGAAATCAATAGCAAATCCCTGACTGAAATTATATTCAATCTTCCTGAAATTAATTTGAGGAGAGAGCAACAGAGACAGAGTGACTCTCATGTTATGGTTATATGGGTCTGTCACTCTCCTTCTTCTGAGGTAAGCTTGGGGATCACCAGCACTCCAGCTGGTAACGAGAGTATACTAGATAGAGACCTAGAGAGTGTGCTAAAGAGTGTAATAGAGAGAGACCTAGGGGCACATTTCTAAAGCTCCGTTACCTTATTTTCCCACTGTTTTCGCCAAAATCGCTAATAACGCGATTTATAAAAGGGCGAAAACGGCAGGCAAAAAGTTAATGCCGCGAAAGTTAACGAGGCGGAAAACTTCCACCGTGCTAACATTGCATCAGTTACCGCGCGCTTCTATTTATAAAGCGGCGGTAACAGCTCTCTGGCATTAACAGCGGCCGCCAACTATGGTTATACTGTACCCATATACCCATATTTCAGAAATATGATTGGGTACTGTATAACCATATGATCACAAGCAATTGACTAATCAGAATTGGATTAGGACTTTCTGCAAACCTATATAAAGAGCTGCAAACCTCCGCTGAGCTCAGAAGTCATCGCAGTAGATGGCAGAAGAAATAAGAGGCCATCAACATCAGCTCCGAGAGTGTATTAAAGAGAGACCTAGAGAATGTACTAGAGAGAGACCTAGAGAGTGTTCTAGAGGGTGTATTAGAGAGAAACCTAGAGAGTGTACTAGAGCAGGGTTTCTCATGGGGTGTGCCGTGGGCACCTTAGTGTGACTTCATAGAGCCAGAGGCGTGCCTCAGAATTTGGTAGTGGATATATTTTCACCAATAAAACTTGTATTTTTGTAATTTTGTACTCTAAAATTATATATTATGATAAAATTAGAACACAGTTAATGTAATGTACTACATCGATTTGTATACAACTTTCAATGTGAAAGGCATAAAATATGTGTAATGACAACTTTAAGTCTAACATTAGGAACATAGATGTGCCTTAAAAAAAATTTGCATTGCCAAGTGCGACATTATCTGAAAAAGTTTGAGAACCACTGTAGAGAGAGACCTAGAGAGTTTACTAGAGAGAGACCTAGAGAGAGACCCAGAGAGTGTACTAGAGAGAGACCTAGAGAGAGACCCAGAGAGTGTACTAGAGACAGTCTGGACCATGTGTACTTATTTTTTTCCAATTGGTAAATAAATGTAGCAGAAATGTTGTTCTTATTTACATGTAGCTGGTTTGTACCAGCTGGGCAGCGTTTGTACCTTAATAGTCAGACGGGCCCACAGGGTTACAGGGGAATCCCCCAGTGAACACGCAGCCTCTTTAAATACAGAGCCAAAATACATTAAGAAATGTAATTAAACAATAGGAGAGTGATAATTGAGATATGAAATGTTAGTTGGGCCCCTAAACTCCTACTTGTGGGCCCCTGACAGTGGCGTAACTATAGGGCTTGAGGTGGCAGGGGGGGGACCCGGGAGTCAGTGGGCCTGCAATCTCCTACACAAAGGCTTTGCGATCAGCTGTTTTTAAACAGCTGATCGTGTGAATGCAGTAAAGATATGTGCAAACAGCAGTTTAAAAGACCAGAACTGAACCAGAACTTCTGACGGTTCGGTTCTGGTCTTTTAAACAGCTGATCTTTACTACATGCATGCGATCAGCTGTTTAAAAACAGCTGATCACGGAGCATCAGGGGAGAGGTGTGTGTCAGGGGCCAAGCTTCAAATTTTGCGGTGGTCTTAGATTTCCTGGTGGGCCCTAACAGGCCAGTATGACACTGTGTACCTTCCTGAAATTTGTTTTTGCAGGGTGGGTATTTTGTAACTCAAGCAAATATTTGATTGGTGAGGCTGCGTGCACACTGGCAAATGTATGCCCAATATTCCTGCAGACCACCTAATTGGTAGTCTGTTGGTTGGGAATTTAAGTCCCTAAACCACTATTTCAGCCCAATCAATCCATTAAAAACTGCAGGATCGACCATAATTTACAGACAAAATTGATCACAAAGAAACATTGAACCTCATCTGCCACTTGTGACAATCTATCTAGATCCACCTGCAGCGATTGCACATCCTCTGAAGTTTTTAATGGACAAAGTTTTGTGTCGTCAGCAAACACATATATCATGAAAAACATGTCATGTAAATATATCATGGAACATGCAATGGAAAATATTATGAAAACATATCATGTAAATATATCATTTAAATATATAATGGTTAATGTCATGGAAATATATAATTATAATATGTCATGGTAATATATGATGGTAATATGTCATGACAATATATAATGGTAAAATGTCATGGAAATATATCATGGTAATATGTCATGGAAATATATCATGGTAATATGTCATGGAAATATATCATGGAAATGTATCATGGTAATA
The DNA here is from genome assembly GCA_019447015.1 of Hymenochirus boettgeri. NCBI lineage: Eukaryota > Metazoa > Chordata > Amphibia > Anura > Pipidae > Hymenochirus > Hymenochirus boettgeri. The sequence goes on from CM033475.1 coordinate 195,014,639, forward strand.
TGTCATGGAAATATATAGTGGCAATATGTCATAGAAATATATAATGGTAATATGTCATGAGAATATATCATGGTAACATGTCATGGAAATATATCATGGTACTATGTCATGGAAATATATAATGGTAACACGTCATGGAAATATATAATGGTAATATGTCATGGAAATATATCATGGCAATATGTCGTGGAAATATTAATGGTAATATATCATGGAAATATATAATGGCAATTGTCATGGAAAATATTATGGTATATATCATGGAAATATTAATGGTAATATATCATGGAAATATATAATGGTAATATGTCATAGAAATATATAATGGCAATATGTCATGGAAATAATAATGGTAATATATCATGAAAATATATAATGGCAATATGTCATGGAATATATTATGGTAATATATCATGGAAATATATAATGGTAATATATCATGAAAATATTAATGGTAATATGTCATAGAAATATATTATGGTAATATGTCATGGAAATATTAATGGTAATATATCATGGAAATATATAATGGTAATATGTCATGGGAATATATAATGGTAATATGTCATGGAAATATATAATGGTAATATATCATAATGGTAATATGTCATGGGAATATATAATGGTAATATGTCATGGAAATATATAATGGTAATATATCATGGAAATTATAATGGTAACATGTCATGGAAATATATAATGGTAACATATCATGGAAATATATAATGGTAATATATCATGGAAATATATAATGGTAATATATCATGGAAATATATAATGGTAATATATCATGCCTTTTTCATAACACATTTTGAATCTGCATTCATAATTATTTTACATGATAAAATTGCAAAAAATATAATGGATGTGATCATTAGAATGAATCTGCTAATTAAATAAGCCTAGAATCACGCACGCCCTTTATTCTTCTTGCAGAACATTAAAGGTGAGAATAATCCACTGACACAAATATAAATAGGAAGTTTTAATACCAACTATAAAAAGAATTCACAATAATCGTGTTGAAAGTGAAATAAACAGATAATAAAGTTTTGTGTTTTAACTCTGGAAATCATATTTATATTAAATACAAATCAGCCCAATTCTGAATCGGACTATTAGACACAGTAATGGCTACATTTTCAGCTCATACCATTCTTTAAAGGGCATGTCCACCCCCCAAACTATAATCCCCCCACTACTGGCCCATCATGTAGTGTAGTTTAATCCTACACTCACATCCCAGCTCCATATGGTTCTCTTGTAGTCCCCCCCAAAGTCCCAAAAAACTGCCCACCAGGAGTATAGCAGAGTCCATATAGGACTCTGCTACCTACTGGCCTCCGGGAGAAGTTTGGCATGCGTACTGCAGCCCTTCTCCCCCTCCCTCCCCCTCCTCTCCCTCCCGATTTGGATTCCCTTTGAAAACCTTTTTAGCAAACATTGCCTAGTCCCCCCAGACCCAACCGCTATGTTTGTAATATCAGAAAATTCCCAGAACATTACTTACCTTCCCTCTTGCCTCCGCCGCACTGAACTCCCAGCAGCCGCGTCCATGTTTGGCTGCGCTCAGCCAATCACAGAGCGACTGCCGGTCCCGCCCTTGCTTGCATTTTCTCGCAAGCAGAGGACCGGCAGCGCGGCGGAGGCAAGAGGGAAGGTAAGTAAAGTTTGGGGCATTTTCTGATATTACACAACAGAGGTTGGGGCTGGGGGGACAGGGGCAATGTTTGCTAAAAACATTTTCTGAAGGGTGGACATACCCTTTAAATCAGAGAAGCAAATTGGGTAAAGGGTCAGAAAGAATAATGTGAGAACTGTGCTCTATTCAACTAATTGCTTTTATTGATCCAGGGTTCATGGCAGGCTCTTCGAAGCAGCAACCTTATGGAGATATAGTCTAAATGCACATTAAAATTTTTGTGCTCTAGAATTCTATTGTTTGCATGTACTGGTGCTCTGTGTAAATAAAGATCCTTACATTTCCAATGTTTTTTTTTAAATAGAACAGCTGAGAAGGGAGATATTACAAATAATAGTAACAAAACCAACATTATTAAAAACAGCCATTAATTATGAACCACACCACAAGACCATTACAACTACTACAAATATTTAATTGGTGAGGCTGCGTGCACACTGGCAAATTTATGCCCAATATTCCTGCAGACCACCTAATTGGTAGTCTGTTGGTTGGGAATTTAAGTCCCTAAACCACTATTTCAGCCCATCAATCCATTAAAAACTGCAGGATCGACCATAATTTACAGACAAAATTGATCACAAAGAAACATTGAACCTCATTGCCACTTGTGACAATCTATCTAGATCCACCTGCAGCGATTGCACATCCTCTGAAGTTTTAATGGACAAAGTTTTGTGTCTTCAGCAAAACACATATATCATGGTACTATGTCATGGAAATATATAATGGTAACATGTCATGGAAATATATCATGGTAATATTTCATGGAAATATATAATGGTAATATGTCATGGAAATATATCATGGCAATATGTCATGGAAATATTAATGGTAATATATCATGGAAATATATAATGGCAATATGTCATGGAAATATATTATGGTAATATATCATGAAAATATTAATGGTAATATATCATGGAAATATATAATGGTAATATGTCATGGAAATATATAATGGCAATATGTCATGGAAATATAATAATGGTAATGCATGAGAATATATCATGGTACTATGTCATGGAAATATATAATGGTAACACGTCATGGAAATATATAATGGTAATATGTCATGGAAATATATCATGGCAATATGTCGTGGAAATATTAATGGTAATATATCATGGAAATATATAATGGCAATATGTCATGGAAATATATTATGGTAATATATCATGGAAATATTAATGGTAATATATCATGGAAATATATAATGGTAATATGTCATAGAAATATATAATGGCAATATGTCATGGAAATAATAATGGTAATATATCATGAAAATATATAATGGCAATATGTCATGGAAATATATTATGGTAATATATCATGGAAATATATAATGGTAATATATCATGAAAATATTAATGGTAATATGTCATAGAAATATATTATGGTAATATGTCATGGAAATATTAATGGTAATATATCATGGAAATATATAATGGTAATATGTCATGGAAATATATAATGGTAATATATCATGGAAATATATAATGGTAAAGAAGCAGTTCGCTCTTGAATTTGATGCGTCCACAGTGCGAGAGTGAGTCAAATATCCAGTGAAGTTGGTTACACCCAGAAGGTTACACAAGCATTAGCTCTCTTGCCTTCTTCTAAACAAATATTGCCTATCCTGAATACCTGACACACACAAATGCCTCTATACAGTAATATATATATTCTTTATGGAAAGAGTATGTATAAGATTAAAAACATCTTACTGAAGCCATCAGATGATGAGAAAGCATCATGGTTGGGTCTAAACAATGGGTTGTGGGGAAATCTGATCACACTCTGCCGCCCCTTGATTACCGAGTTCGTTTGTTGGCGTTTCTCCTAGAATCAAAAAAACATATCTTAAAGTAAAACCCTTTGGTCACAGTCTGCTGGGTGGTAAACACTCTATATAGAAGATTTTAATGTGATGTGTACCAGTCTAGTCTATATCATCCAAACATTAAAAAGGATTATTCTCCCAGATGCAAGAAATGAAGCCCTGGAACAATGTATTTGTTGATCATTTACAAGTGTGAAATTGTCCAGTTTTATCTTTCTGACCATTGATTATTTAGGATTGAAAATACTTTTTCAGTTTACAGTTTTTCTAGTTTCCTGGACCTCACAATCCTTCCTGAAAATAACTGAGCACTTAAAGGATAGTGATAGTGACAGTACAGATACATTAGACATTCGTCTGACCATTACATGTCGTTCACAAAAAAATAAGGGTCAGGCGGTTCCTTCAGGAATCGCTTTGTGATTGCGAGAAGAAAATGTCAGAAGGTGAGTCCTATGTATGAAGGGGCGCGTAACTACCAGGGAGCAGCCCGACCGCAACCACAGGGTTCCCGGGAGCGAGAGGGTCCCATCTTTTTATTTTCTATGACATAATATAGCCTCCATTCTAGAAAACCACTGTAAATGACGCATGGAGAGGGGCCCCATCATAGTTTTATGAATGGCACAGTGATTCAGTTATGCAGGGGCATAATTAGCAGGAGAGCAACTGCAGGGGGGGGCAGAAGCCAAGGGGGAACATGGATTTTTCGAGGACAGATATAGCCTGTAAGAAAACCATGTGGATGAAGCATGGATAGAAGCCCCATATAGTTTAGCTAGGGGGGCCCAGTGATTCCTAGTTACGCCACTGTATTATGCAACTGATGAATGGCTACCTACAAGCAGCTTTGATAAACCTGAACCTGATAATCTCCAACAGTTTAAGAGAAGTTCAAAAACTCAACTCGTTGAACGAAGATTGACTTTTAGATTAGCTCAATGGCAAAATTATTTGTGTTTCTGCAAACTTGAGTATGACTCTTATCCCCTTCTTAATTACCTGATCAAAAAGATAAACGTAACATCATCAAAAAATGACACCATTTTTCTCTTCCTGTCAAGATCATCATCAGTCTCGTCGGCAGATTTAGGTGATTTCAGTAAGCTTCGGAGGGTTGCGTCCATCTCCATTTTGTTACCCACTATAGGGACACCTGTCAATCTCCGTCCACATGTCTGAGCCCAGTTTGTGTGCTCATGAAATCCATAACATCTCTTTTCATCCTCTTCTTTGAACTGCGGAAAATCCTGTGAGTTTTCCTCACTATTATCCCAAAAAATGCATTGCCCCGTGGGATGTGGAAATGCTTGAAGGTTTAGTGGTGGGGGATAAGGAAAGTCTGGCACCTTTGCTACATGATGGAAAAAAGAATTATGGGGGTTTAAAATATCTACAACTGTAAATGAGTTATTAGACAGACACACTGATAGATAGACAAACAGACGGGATAGATATATAGAGAGACAGGATAGATAGATAGATAGATAGATAGATAGGCAGACAGGATAGACAGACAGACGCAGACAGATAGATGGATAGATAGATGGATAGATAGATAGATAGACAGACGGATAGACAGAGGACGGACGGACTGACAGACAGACAGACAGACAGACAGATAGACAGACAGACGACAGATAGATAGATAGACAGACAGACAGACAGGACAGACAGATAGATAGCCACTTTCATTAGTGGTTAGAAGGCAAAATTTCAGTCCTCGTTTCTAGGACCTTTCTCAAGCCAAACATAAAAAAAACACTTGGTAGCACCCAGGTGCCATTCTATCACCTCATTAGGTAGATAAAATAGACTAGAACAGATGGAAAAAAACAACAACACCAACAAGTGCTGTTTGGATATTAATAAAAGATTGTCCAAATTGTCCCACAATTAAAAAAAAAACAATAAATGAATTTCTCCATTACCTTTTATCGCTTCATTCCCAGGATTAGCAGTTGAGCTAATTCTAAAAAAAGTTTGAGGTTCATTTTACGTTTTCCTCTGTTTGACTGACAAGAGTTTCATCTTGATTTTCCAAGCAGTTATCTTCTTTTTCTTCTGAGATCAGTTCAGTGGTGTCTGCAACAGGTCTTGACTGATCTCTGTCTTTTATCCCCTAGTACTTTTTCTTCTTCATGCGCCTGCTGCTTCAAGTTCTGGACTTTTCATCGCACTCTGTTCATGGTAAAGTCTGTATCATTTGACTCACTGTTCTTTGTGGGATTTGTGTTCTTCGTGCTTTCCCAGTGGAGAAAAACATCATTTCAGAGTTGTTAGAACAGATGACTCATCGCACATATAGTTACTTTTCAGTGATCCGACATTGGTCTCCATAGACCATAGCTTAACAGCTTGGTCTTTTAAGACACTGTGAGTTTATTATATCTGAAGTTTCAAAGGTTGACAGTACATTTCTAGTTACATTTTCTCTTAAGGAAACCAGCAGCTGCTTTTGCAAAATGAACTACAAAACCACGTTCCGATGGCTTTTTAAGGCATTGTCATTGGTATTCTTCTGGTTTTCATCTCTTCTTCATATGGGGTCATTTATTTTCAGAAACAATATAGTTTGTCTCATTACCATTTTAGAGAAGCAGGTGTCCCTCCTTTGAAATTCATCTATCATCACAACTTCAGCATCAAGTCTTGGTTGATCTTTGTCTCCAAGTAAAAGGTGGTTCAGTGGAATTTCCTTAGTAATATCAGAGTTGCTTTCTTTGAATGTTGGATTTTCATCTGATTTGGAACACCGATTTTTCTGAATTTGAAACTGATATTTCTTCATTTAAAAAATCCATTATGATTTTCGATGTCAAGCATTGTTTGAACTCCTTACTGTGTTCTCGTTTCGTGGTCATAGTCAGAAAAATATGCAGAATCTCTATGGTGTGTGCCAATATCTAAAGTCCTAAGGAACTCTTCTTCCATAGGTGAGCCTGTGCTTCAGATGTATCCTTGTTAGTGTAAATCACTAGTAGAACTCTGAGGATGGGTAGTTGAGGGTAATTTTGAATCTTAATCCCCATTTTTCTCTTCCTTGTATCCTTCAAAATAAATTCAGGGGAAAAGGTGTTCTCTGTTTCATAGCCACTGTCTGCAAACTTCTGTCCAGGGGATGAGTAATGCAAGCTGGGGATATACCAGCTGATGAAACCTGTGTTGGAAGGAAGTCTAAAGAATCAAGCAGGGCTGATGTTGCTTTTGGATCATGCTGTGAATGTTTTTGTGTGCTAAGTGGGGAACCTTTTCATTACATCAGGTGAAATTTCTATAGTTTCCTCTTTCTTCCAGCTGTCTCGCAAGTGTGGAAAGAGGTGGATTTCTATAGGCCAATAACAACTGCAATTAGCCATTGAATTGATATTCCTATAAAAGGAGATGGGAGGATGATAGAAATACTCTTTGCAATGGTTCATAGGCCTTTATTTGATTGATTTGCGATAGTCTTGAATATCGTAATTTTCCTGCGGTTCCATAAGTGGGTATAAATTCCTGGTGTTTCTGAAGGACAAAGGCTATCACCAAAAGTCCAGTAAAGAGGTCACCATCACATTGTTCGAGTGGGAATGGAAGCACTCTGATAAAAAACCTGCTCAACTTTAAAGAAGAGTCATCATCAAGCCATGTGGTCTTGGTGCATGGCAACATGTGTGGTCCAATCTATCACAACATCCCCTCGTAACATAGCACAGGAACATCTTGAAGACCACCCACTATCCCCTGCTGCATAAAGGACAAGAGGGCATGTTTCGATGATTGCTATTGTCTGTGCTGCTGCTACTTCAGAGTCTCGATCTTCCATAAGAGAAGGCTCACAATCCCAGGTGATGCTCGGTCATCTAAAAACTCTGCTAGGAGATCTGGATCCCCAGCTAGTGTTTCTTCCCTGCTCCTCTTTCTTCCAGTGTATCAGAATCCCAAACTTCTTCTACTGATCCTCAATGTCTCGATAAACACTCAAAATGAATTAGGTGAAAACACATCTGACATGGGTCCATTAGGAAGTTTCTTGCACTTGTCTTGATAAGTCTCTTTCTGCAGATCCTCGGAAGGGTTATACATAACGAGGGAGTTCTCTACCTACATTAATAAAGGGATTATTGTTATTGGTGTCCATTATCAATGAGTTGAGGAACATCATGTAGAATTAAATGAGGCAGGAGGATCATCTGGGTGGTTCTTCCACTTTCTAATGGATCCCAGTCAGATGAAAAAAGTGGTCAAGAGGAGAGGGTGGGCCTACATAGTAATGTTGGTGAAGTGTTCTTGGTTCTCTGCATCTCATATTTTCTTTCATATATTGGATGGGTGCACAGACAGTACAGTCTACACTGTTACCCCTGTCTGTATGTTCTTCTAAGCGAATGTAATATTCCTGCTAACTGATGGGCTACGAGCATGATGACAGGCACTACACATGGGAGTCTCAAACTTGGCGTGAATGCTGATGGTTTGAATCATAAAGGGATTAGCTGGCACGGTCAACCCCCCTATTAGGAGATAATTTTGACACTGAGATGTTGACTTCCATGTCGCCCAAAGCGAGGTTCTCCCACATGTACTCAAAGTTGAGACCACGGTGCTCTCTGTACAGTCAAAATATCATCCATGTCAGCATGAAATCCATCACCGTTATTAGATTATCAAGCAATGGGAAAGCAGAGATCTCTTCAGAATGATGTAAAGGGCCCTCCCGAGGTTTTGCTCGGTTTAAGAGCATTCCAACGACCTCAAAAGCTTTCTTCTGTCTGATTAGAGCATTCGTTTAACAGTAGTTAAGCTGTAAGTGAAGTTCTTCCACGGAAGGTTTTGTTCCAGTAACCAGCAGATTGCATCACCTCATACCTGAAAATAAAAACAAAAAATGTGAACTTATCATATTTGTGATTTAGTACGTATATACAGGTTTTAATAACTACCCAAGTCATCTCTATGTGGTGACAGATTTCTAGTATCTTTTTTTATTAAACTGCAAGTGTATCTCTAAAGGTGGGTACACACCATACATCCTTCCTCCTGACCAACCATTCAGCACTTCCTACCGGTCAGTCAGGAGGAAGGACGTTGGTTGGGGCAAAGTAGCCTTGTCCGACAGTTAGGCGGGCCGACGTGTGGTGCATAGAGGACAATGCATGGTTGTGATTTTCTACGCTACGATTCGGACAAAACAAACGGTCAGACAGTGTGTGCAAAAACCATCCAATTGTTCGGCCGAACGACTGAAACACTGAAATGTTCTCGGTCAGGCCGAACTATCTGTATGGGTGTGTGCCTAGCTTTACAAACTATGCAGTGGACAGTGTTATTGGAAATTCGATATACAAGTAAAAATATTGTGAATAGTATACCGAACATTCTATTAAAGAGAGCAATACTAAACCGCTAGGTCCCCCCCTTGGATTAACAGTAATATACTGTAAGTAATGAGCCCCTGTCTCCAGGATCTGGCCAGTGGAGGATTGAAAATGAATGCAGAGCACATTTTATAGCTCTTATCACCAATGGTGTAAGGGGGGCAGAGCTGGACAGAATGACGAGTGAAGTATTATAGCTGATCCACTCTAAACAAATAGAGTAGGGACCTAGCAGGGCCGTCTCTAGACTTTTTGGCACCTGAAAAAACTTCCAAATGCTGTACCCCTGCCTCGTCATCGGAAGTGGTGTGTGGTTTATAATTGTGGGTGAGCTTTGTCAGGAAGTGGGGGCAGCTTTTAACACACGACTGGTAAATAGTGCCCACAATGGATGGTAAATTATGCCCACAGTGGCTGGTAAATGATGCCCAAGTGACTGGTTTAGTGCCCACAGTGATGGTAAATAATTGCCCAACAACTAACAAACATTTTTGATTTTGATCAAATGAATTGCCAGTCAGAGGGAGGGATAGCAGCATTTGGATGTGCAATGTAAGTCATGGCTTCACCTGCTATTTAAAGTGACGGTTCTCACGAAAATATGTGGTTTTTACAAACAACATTTTTGGGGCCTCCCCTTGGCATTGGGCCCCAGGCCAAAAACAATAACTAGAGTATTGCACAATCTCGGTGGAGACTGGCAAGGCTGGGTATATACCAGCAGAAATTTCAGGCGATTGGTTGGTCGGCCTGAAATATCTGATGGTGTGGTTGGCTGGCAAGACCGAGATCGGTTGCCCGTACATCTGAATTGATTGGTTGTGCCCACTGTTGGCCGGGCCATATGTTGCGGCTGGCAGTCATTTGTCCGATAAATAATACCTGGTGTACCCAGTCTGAAGAGGCCTTAAAAAGGATCAAATTCGGTATTTACCAACCTAAATTGATTATTACAATACTGCCCTTAGAGAGCAGAACAAAGCCCTGATATGAATTAACTACCATGGGAACTCTTTGGATCGGGAAAAAATCAGAGTTTACTTCTCAAATTAATATTTCAATATCTATTTTTGGACTGTAGGAGAATTGGGGGCAAAGGATTTGCCAATATCCCACCAGTTAATCTGAGTGGGGTAACTTGAGCCGAGGCTTTGCCAGTTTTCATTGCTGTTCCTTATTACAAAGGTCAAAACTTCTTCGTTGACAGGGGTGGCGATTACGGCTGGCGCCAATTTCAAAAAAGTTCCCCCATGGTCACGCCCAAGGACCTGCATTCAAACACAAGATCAAAGGATTCTACCCAACAGGCACATCACATTGTCTATCATTAAACTTTATTAAGGAGGATTCAAATGTTGCAGCTTTCAAGAGCAGCATTCCCATTTTTAATAATCTGTACTATGCAGTATCATTCTGCACTGTGGCAATCCCAAAGAAAGAACAGTTTTAATACAGTATTAAACTGAAATAACATTATACCGCGTGGGAAGAAATGTTAGAGAATAAATCCTCCCACGGGTTTAATGCTCATACAAGAATTCCTTATGTTTACTTGTTAATCTATTCGTATTTGGATATGAATTTGCACAAGGTTCTGGGTTTGGGTCATAGGAGACCATTTGGTGCCTAATTATCCCATGTACTACTGTTTGTTCTATGTCCAGTGTGAGATCTGTTGCAGAACCTTATGAATTTTGTTATTAGTTGTGAGCAAAAGTGTACCCGCTTAATCAAACATTTCAGCATTTTTAACATTAAGATGTTTACTCTAAAGGTGGCGTACGCATCCGAATTCGGGTTGCAAATAAAAGCCAGATTCCTATTAAATCTGATCGTGAATTTGCACTGATTCCTTGGGGCACACATGCCAATTATTTAATCAGCTCCCTATACTGTAGTAAGGGGAGGCGATAAGGATCACATGGAAATTTCTGTTTGGACCAATAGGTTGCGTTTCTGATGGCAATAGTTCGCTGGATTCAAGCATCTATCTATACACATGGTCGATGTTCAACAAATTCCCTTGGTTTTGCTGATATTAGACGACCATGTGATGTTCACCTTTAGAACAGACTCTCCAGTATACTAAGGGCAAGTCCACCGGGTAACCAAAGGCTAATATCTGTCTTCAGGAAACACAGATAGGTAAGTACTATTGTCGATAGTGGTCAATTTTTTAGGGTGGTGAGAAAAGTGTAAGTATAACATTTGAAGAGGAGGAGTCTTTACAGGTAGAAGAGGATCGAACTGCAAGCAGTTCCTACGGATAATAGGAGAGGAAATCTATAATACGGGTGTTCAAGCAAGCCTACATTGATTTTAATGCAAACAACATTTTGTTATAAAATTTAGAATATACTTTGTAGTAAGGAAATGAGGTATATAGTCGTAGAATTGTATTTCTTACCAAACATTGCTTTCTTTGCTTTGATCTTACAAAACCCAGTTCCCATGAACTCATCAAGAAGTTTGGTGCAACCCAACGAGTGGAATCCATAACGGTCAGGCGTAATATAGTAATCCTCCTGAACAGAAACTTTAGGTTAAATAGATGGCAAATCAAGGACATTTCATGCAAATGTTGGGTAAATGGTGACTAATCTCTAACAACCTAGATATTTTATATTCTGCATTTTTGGCAAATGTTATATTGAAGAAAGATTTATTTGTTGACTGAACCTTGTTGAGTTGATACATTTACAAGATTTCAGTCTCCTACAATAAAATCATAAGGAACCTTTCTTATTTGTGATGAACGAAGCTAAAAACATAATGGCTATATAGAGGATAACAAGCAATAACCAAATAACATTACATTTAAATTATGGCTTTTATCTGGTCTCAGGCAACAGTTTTAAGTTCATTTAACAAGTAAAGTAGGTGAATGTGATATTTTATAGTGGAGCTTCCAATGTATTGTGTATGTGTCCTTAAAGGGCATGTTCACCCCTCAAATGAAAATAGGTAATACACAGGCTAATTGGTTTTAAAGCAAAATATGTTCTTCCCTTCATCTGACTCTTAAAAGTTTCCAACAGCTTGGGGAATAGCATTCAGTCATTCGCTGTGATGTCATCTGTACATCATGATTGACAGTGCTAACTGGAAAGAATCAGGAAGCAAAGAGAGTGGTAACAGAAAACTATTGCAGTTTGATATTGCTGTAAAATCCACTCATAGCTTTTTAATAGTTTGTTCTCATTAAGGACTAAAAATAAACATAAGTTGGTCACCTTGTAATGTTGGGAGAGATCCATAATCACCAATGCGAACAGTTCAGGTCAGAGGTTAGAAGGCAGTTTCCAAAGCCAGTCACTATGTAAAAACCAAGACACGTTAAGATTTCACAGGATGTTCAGGATGTTTATATTTGTATGTGTCCATAAATATCAATGATGTCCTTAGAATATGTGTGGTAACTCTCTTGCAACTTGAGTTACTCTCCATGACTAAAAACTTTTGAAATCATTTATTAGAGATGGCTGAAAATGGAAAGTTTCGTTCTGTTTTCGGATTTACAGATCTCGGGAAAAAACCAAAGTCCAAAATGCAACGTCATTTTGATGATTATTGAATGTACGATAACCTCGAAAAACATGATCGGAAACACTTCTGAGTTTCTGGTCGTATTTTGAGTATTATCAAACGTTTGAGGTTGTTTCCGAAGATTACTGAAAATAACATCGTACATTTGATAATCATCGAAAATGCTGTCCGAAGTCCTGAAATCTGAAAGATCCGCCGGTTTCAGACCGAACATTCAGATTTGGTAACTGATGGGTTCCGTGTCGGATCGGGTCTGAGTCAGAACCGGTCCTATCTCTATCATTTATCCAAGATCTTCTACAGAAAAGGACTATTTAAAATCAACTGATTTTAATGATGCTATCAACAACTGAAATAAGAGAAGTTCTTCACTACTGTATCCATTCAATAATCTTTACTGTCCACTATAAGATAACATTACTGTATACTAAGTTTTATCACCCCCTTTTTTTAATGATTAAAACTTTTATACATCTCCCCACTAGAGATGTCCGAACTTCGCAAAATCTGGTCGCGTCGAGGATCACGAATTTTCGAAAAAAATCCGAAAATTCGAAATCCGAGAGCGGACCCATTAAAATGAAAATTCCTCGAAATTACGAGATTTCTTGTATTTTCTAAAATTTCGAAAATATGCATTTTCGAAATTTTTTGAAAATACGAGAAATCTTGTAATTTCGAAATTTTCGAAAATACGTATTTTCGAAAATACGAGTAATCCTCGTAATTCAAAAATTTTAGAAAATACGTATTTCTGAAAATATGAGAAATCCCGTAATTTTGAAAATTTTAGAAAATACGAGAAATGCGGTTCGGAAGTTCGGAGGCGGAAAATCCGGAAAAATCCCCGTTCACGAACGGAATAAATCGCGGCGGATCCAGGTTCGGATCGCGAACCGCCCATCCCTACTCCCCACCTACGTTTTTTAAAATTACTGTCATAACGCAGCTATATTTATAAGTTTGCAACATCACATTTAGGAATATGAGGCCAAACATCATAGCATATTCAATGGAGAAAACTCAATGGAACTCAAAATTCAGAAAAACTAAATGTAAGAGCCAACATGGACAATTTTAAGGGCAGTCTATTTTCCCACTGGAACATACAGGAAACCAGACTTAAAGGGAAAGTTCAGTGGAAAATATTATTTTTACATTTTGTTATGTGTATTTATGCAAACCTAATCAGGTGGAATTTATACCCTTAATATTCCCAAGCTGTGTACATTTAAGGTTCTGAACGGTCCTTCTTGTTCCCAGAATGCACACTATGGGAATATTCCTACTAGTAATTTCTACTAATTGGTTGTTGGATGGGTTAAACATGCTCAGATCTCTACTGAGCAACTGAATCAACCAGGCACTGGGTCAAGGGCAAGACCGTAACAGTCTCTACTAGGGTCCTGCAAACAGGAAGTCAGTATTTCGGTTGCATTTATTTATACATAGACAAAATGCTGAATGGGCAGGTTAAGGTCATTAGGATGTAAAAATACTGCTCTTATTTCTTAAAAGTATATGTATTTGCACAGACTTCCCTTTAATTAGTTCTTATCATTCACAGTTTATCAGAATATTCACATGAAAGTCCTTACCTGTGTATGTAATTATTTTGTGAAGGTGCAGATTAGCCCCAGTGTATTTCATAGGCCATTCTCTGGCAATGTGGCGAGGTCACATGTAAGGGAGATCAGGGGTCATACCATCGGCCTTCCGCTGGGCTCTCAGATATCTCTTCAAATCTCCCTGGGAAAATCAGGTGTTAACACGCTTAATACTTACTTACACTGTCTAATACTGCATTAATAACTAATATAATGTACTGCATTCTGAAAGTGATACATTGATACCCTTAGACTCGGTATACACAAGACAGATGTTTCGGCGGTCAACAGGGCTAAAAAAATGGTAGTCGTTTCTATATTGACCATACAGTTGGTGTGTTGATTTACCGACAGTCGGTTGTCTGTATCACTAGGCGCAAACATATTCGGGTTCCTCTAGATCTAACATGGGCAAGGAATAGGAAACTCCTCCTTCAGATCCTTTACCAGTCAGCCCTCCAGTTCATTAGCCAGTGTAATCAGCCCTTCAGTTCATTAGCCAGTGTTGTCAGCCCTCCAGTGGATTAGAGTGTTTTGTAAGCCCTCCAGTTCATTAGCCAGTATTGTCAGCCTCCAGTTCATTAGCCAGGGTGTCAGCCCTCCAGTTCATTAGCCAGTGTGTCAACCCTCCAATTCCTTAGACAGTATTTCCGCCCTCAAAATCATTAGCCAGTGTGTCATGTTGCAGGAACAATGTAAAAGGGAATAGTAGGTCTTAGAAATGGGCATAATGTTAACAAACTGTGTGACCTTAGCAAAGTGGACATGGTCAATAAGTGTACGATATACTGAGAAAGGGTCACTTGATTCTTTTGCCCCCAGGACAAAAGGTCCCAGTCCTCCCCTGGGCAGCAAGGCTGAGAAAGCTCTGGACATTTAGTCAGAAGAGTGAAATGTGCCCCAACTGCCTGTTTTTATCCACTGGCTATCTTTCCAGATGTGTCTTGTGGACTGTGAATGACTGGACTTCGGACTGGTGTATGCTGGGTTTTACACATGTGTTTATATGTTGTATCCCCACCAGCATGACCATTACTAGCATATCTACATGAGTAGAGGCAGTGATGTTTTTATACTTTTTGTGTTATACGTCCCGGTTATTAAAGGATTTTTAGTCTATCTAGTAGGTGTTGATTCTGCCCCTTTCTTCTTCTCTATATGTAGTATTTAGCAAGCAGGATTGGCACTTCTTACCACTAGTGGTCATAACTATTCATTTCAGTGCCCTATTCTATTTTTTCGTGTATGGTTGTCGCGTATCAGTCACAACGCCAGCGAAGAATTAAGATATATCTGCTTGTGTAGGTACAGATCTCTGCACCAGTATGCCCCACAAATTCTCCCTTCTAGGCAGCATACAAAAGGGGTCATTCTACAGCAACATCAAAGGTTATTAAAATAAAAGTTGTAAATCTTCTAAAAGTGCTTGGTGACATTATTCCAGAGAAAATGTTGAGTTTCTAATTAATTTTTAATAAAGCATAATCTACTCACATCATAGAAGTTCATGATTACTAATCCTAGAACTCACCAGCTGACAAAATCCATAATCAGCAGAAATGGGATTGTCTCTGTGCACAGCCCCAGGCATTGAGGATATTGGAATGTTGTAGGTCTTAAAAACAAGAAAGAAAAAAAGACAAAATTATTTTGTTATCGAGATTACATCACATCAATACATCCCAAACACAAAAAAAGGATTTTTCAGTCATTTAATTAGTCATGTGCCCAAGCAAGTTATAGGGTCACTCCTAGCTAAGGTTGCGTCATGGCCCCCCTTGGCCCCACCAAATTCATAGTCTGGGACTTGTTCAGTGTTCAAGGACTAGTCCTGGTCCGGATTAGTCCTAGACTGGGGGGGCAGACTAGGACTCCTCTAGTATAATCACACTTTAAAGCTGTATCTGACTATCAAGAGGATATTATAGATACAGTGCTGCAATACCCCAGTAGTGTTCTGCATATTGGCCCATTGAAGTTCCAAAAATGTATAATGAACACTGTGTAAATATTTGTAATTTTCAGTCAGAGCATCAGATAATGGTTTAGATACTGAGCACATATGATGATTCTCATAAAATAAATAGACTAAAATAAATCCCATTCACTATCAGTGCTACTTTATTTACATAACTGTGGTCACTGACTATGACATTAACAGGTCATTTACCCGACTCGCTGGGCAAATATATGGAATTAAAGTCGCGCTAACCTGTTCGCTACTGTTACCACATCTGACGCTGCGATTTAATATCGCGTTTGTACTAGTTTTAGCACAGGATTTTAAAGCAGGCAGGCAAATAGCTGGCATTAAATTCCACATTCGCAAACAAGATATTAAATCGTTGAAGGAGCATTTACCCAGAGCTATAGCGGCAGTCTGGGTAAATGAGTCTGTAAATATTTTTCAGTCGCGAATACAGTGATCAAATAAAGTGAAAAAGACAAATACCTTTCAGGATGGTGTCATCATTATTATGGATTAAAGGGAACTAAACTGAAAAAAATGACTTGTTTATCCCTTTCTATATTTTGTGCTGTCAGGATCCCTTTTTGCTCTCAGTGTGCTCCCTGTCACTAGATCTCCTCATGTCCTGTTCATCTCACTCCTAGTCAGTATGCACGTCTTAATCTATGTATCCACCCCCTCCCAAAACTGAGGCACAGATAGAGTGTGGATCATGTGCAGTGGAGATTTACTGAGCCCAATAAAGCCAATAGCATTCACACAGTGATTTTGTATTATAGTGAAAGGAAAGTAAAACTGCAATAACTTGGGGGGGGCACTTTGTGATTGATTTCTTTAGGTACACTGCTACATTGAGGCTTCAGTAACACAGACAGCCAGCTAACTGCAGGATTGGGTTTATCTGCACAGAAAGAGCACAGGTAACAGATAATGCTTATTCTTTTCCTCATCTTAAAGGGGAACTGTGGTCCAAAAATGACTTTAGGTAAATTGATAGGAATTGCTCTCCTGAGGATTTTTGCTATTATTTTCCATTGTTTATTTTCCATAGTTTTTACATTTTGTGTGTGATATGGTAGCTGCATCACCAGGTCCTCTGCACTTCCTGCTTCCTGCTCTGAAACCATGTCAGTCAATCTGCCCTGTGTCTCCTCCTTCCCTTTGCAGCCCCCCTGGCCCTTCCACTCATGGACCACATGGTCCCTTCAGTTGATGCCCCCCTTGGCCCATTCCCTTACCGCCCCATGTGGCCCCGCCCACCACGAATGACTAAGCCCCACCCACTCATGCTCTGTGGGCCACTCAGACCTCCCACCCCTACAAAAAAATTCTGTGAGTTCAGTGAGAACTCTGTGAAAAGGCTGTTTTCACATAGTGGGAGAGAAGGGCTGTAGATTCCCTTACCACTCTGTCAGGACTTCAGACAGCAGAGAGGAGGAGGGACTTCCTGTCTCCCTCAAACACTGTGCTCGCCGGCGGCACTGGGCAGAAGAAGCCTTAGGAATGTCACAAGTCAGCCTCCCACCCATTAACTTTTGGTCAGTTATATCTTTATATCTTGGGCTGTGGAGCATGTAGAGAGTGGGTGGTATGGCTCGTTTTAAAGGTAGGAAAACTGACCTTTAATTTAAACTCAACTTGTTTGGAGACCACAGTTCCCCTTTAATGCTGAATCAATTAGCCATGCAGTGACAGAGAAATGCTTTACTTTTATAGATTGGATATTATCTACATGTAGTGTGCCAAGGGGAGGGGCTGGGTTTTGACAGTTCTTTACTGACTAGCTGTGTCCCACCCTCTTTATAAAGTAAAATTCCCAGAGCTAAAAAACAAGGGATAGGAAGGTCAGAGAATTAAAATCAGATTGCACACAACCTCTCCAATGCTGATATTGGTGGGTACAGAATCCCTCTATTATGTTGTCTTGGACTTTCTTCATTCAAGGTTATTCGTCACAGGGGCAGGAGGCTCATATACTTTATGTGTGTCCATAACTATGATTGTGAAGGTTCTCATCATCCAGGTTATGGTATATCTGTTGTATTCAATTATTTCAAGTATTTCAAGTCCAGTTGATCTAATTGAATACAACAGTATGTCCATACTATACAACTGCTTCTACTAGGTTTGTCTCCAGAGGACATTTTGGCTGATAGAAAAATTGATCTCTCATTTACAAACAGCAGACTGGTGTGTTTTCTGCATGGCCTTTTTTTTAAACTTAAAGGGTTTATCCACTGATGGAAAACGTTTTTTTTTCTTCCCCTATATGAAATATGCTTGTGAAGGTTCATTCATCCAGGTCATGGTATATCTGTTGTATTCAATTAGATCAACGGACTGCCACAGATTCTTGTACAAGTCATTTTGAATTGAGAAAGCCAGTCAGATGACTAGCGAAACGTCTTCAAGAACTAAACTTCAAGTCCGGTTGATCTAATTGAATACAACAGATACCCCTATATGAAAGTTCACCTTCCCCCAACCCCCTCCCTACCCCAAAAATCAGCTCTGTTCTTTGCAGCAGCTCTGCAAGCTGTGTAGCTCCTGGGTGTGTTGTTCGCTACTGTGCTGGGCAGGCTGTCAGTTAATGTGCATCATCACATGCATATTCATGCATGCCACACCCACTTGACCCCAGTGATGAGCCAGATGTAAACAAAGCCTTTCATCCTGTCTCTGTGATCTATTCACAGCTGATAGTGCAGGGAGAGACAAAGGGGGAAGTTACAAGGTTCAGCCACACAGCTTTATGTAAGGAGACTTTAACAATTGCAAAAGTAATAGAATTATGGGGGAGGTGGGAGGTGTGTGTTTGTAAGGGAGATAGAAGGTGTATTTCAGAGGGGACTGGGATTGCACTAGCTGTGTTGCAAGTGGGCCTGGGAGAACGAAGGTGTTTTCAGAGGGGATGCTGGGGTTGTCACTGTTGTATGGGGGGGGCCTGGGAGACAGAAGGGTATTTCAGAGGAGATGCTGGGATTGTCACTAGTTGTATTGCCGGGGGGCCTGGGGGACAGAAGGTGTTTTCAGAGGAGATGCTGGGATTGTCATTAGTTGTATTGCCGGGGGGCTGGGAGACAGAAGGTGTTATTCAGAGGGGATGCTGGATTGTCATAGTTGTATTGCCGGGGGGCCTGGGAGACCGAAGGTGTATTTCAGAGGAGTGCTGGGATTGTCATTAGTTGTATTGCAGGGGGGCTGGGAGACAGAAGGTGTATTTCAGAGGGGATGCTGGGAATGTCATAAGTTGTATTGCAGGGGGGCCTGGGAGACAGAAGGTGTATTTCAGAGGGCATGCGGGATTGTCACTAGCTGTGTTGCAGGGGGGCCTGGGAGACAGAAGGTGTATTTCAGAGGGGAGGCTGGGATTGTCACTAGTTGTATTGCAGGGGGGCCTGGGAGACAGAAGTGTATTTCAGAGGGGAGCTGGGGATTGTCACTAGTTGTATTGCAGGGGGCGGGGGCCTGGGGGACAGAAGGTGTATTTCAGAGGGGATGCTGGGATTCATTAGTTGTATTGCAGGGGGGACTGGGAGACAGAAGGTGTATTTCAGAGGGGATGTGGGATTGTCACCAGCTGTGTGCAGGGGGGACTGGGAGACAGAAGGTGTTTTTCAGAGGGGATGCTGGGATTGTCACAAGTTGTATTGCAGGGGGGTCTGGGAGACAGAAGGTGTATTTCAGAGGGGATGCTGGGATTGTCACAAGTTGTATTGCAGGGGGGCCTGGGAGACAGAAGGTGTATTTCAGAGGAGATGCTGGGATTGTCATTAGTTGTATTGCAGGGGGGCCTGGGAGACAGAAGGTGTATTTCAGAGGAGATGCTGGGATTGTCACTAGTTGTGTTGCCGGGGGGCCTGGGAGACAGAAGGTGTATTTCAGAGGGGATGCTGGGATTGTCACTAGTTGTTTTGCCGGGGGGCCTGGGGGACAGAAGGTGTATTTCAGAGGGGATGCTGGGATTGTCACAAGTTGTATTGCAGGGGGGCCTGGGAGACAGAAGGTGTAGTTAGAGGGGATGCTGGGATTGTCACTAGTTGTATTGCCGGGGGGCTGGGGGACAGAAGGTGTATTTCAGAGGAGAGTGTGGATTGTCATTAGTTGTATTGCAGGGGGGCCTGGGAGACAGAAGGTGTATTTCAGGGAGATGCTGGGATTGTCATTAGTTGTATTGAAGGGGGGCCTGGGAGACAGAAGGTGTATTTCAGAGGGCATGTGGGATTGTCACTAGCTGTGTTGCAGGGGGGCCTGGGAGACAGAAGGTGTATTCAGAGGGGAGGCTGGGATTGTACTAGTTGTATTGCCGGGGGGCCTGGGAGACAGAAGGTGTATTTCAGAGGGGATGCTGGGATTGTCACTAGCTGTGTTGCAGGGGGGCCGGGAGACAGAAGGTGTATTTCAGAGGGGATGCTGGGATTGTCACTAGTTGTATTGCAGGGGGGCCCGGGAGACAGAAGGTGTATTTCAGAGGGGATGCTGGGATTGTCACTAGTTGTATTGCCGGAGGGCCTGGGGGACAGAAGGTGTATTTCAGAGGGGATGCTGGGATTGTCATTAGTTGTAATGCAGGGGGGCTGGGGACAGAAGGTGTATTTCAGGGGGATGGGGATTGTCACAAGTTGTATTGCAGGGGGGCCTGGGAAACAGGAGGTGTATTTCAGAGGGGATGCTGGGAGTGTCACTAGCTGTATTGCAGGGGGGCCTGGGAGACAGAAGGTGTATTTCAGACACACACACCTCTCTCCCTCCCGGGAGAAGCTGTGTGCTGATATCTCTTGCTGCCAGGGGAACATGACGCCTACGTTCCCATGGCTGTCGGCAGTACGGCGGGGTCAGCTAGTCCCGACTACGGAAGGGACTTAGTACGCATGTCCAACGGGAGCCGCGCGCATTGGCAAAATAGGAGTCAGGCGGGGCACGTCAGGCAGAGGTATCTTGCAGCAGTACAGTATAAAGGCAACTGATCAGAGCTATATGGAACAGAGTAACCTAAGATTCGGGTATGACTTAGTTTACCTATAACTGCTATAATAGCCAATGTCATTTTTTTCAGTGGAGATACCCTTTAAGGCAAGGCACCCACCATGCAATATTTCACACTGATCGTTTATGACTAATAGTTCAGTCAAGGGACAAAATAATTGCACGGTTTCGGTTATTCGTCTGAATTGGACAAATGCCCAATTTGGCATGTGCCAAATCCACGGCCGAACGAGTCCTGCCTCCTGGCCGACCACTCGGAAGAGCTGAACGATTATGAGGAGGAAATGTTGCATGGTACCCCACTAAGGAATTCTACAGAAAATTTAAAGGGAATGTCCATTGATTTCTAATTTTCTAATGTTCTGTTTAACTGAAAAATGGGAGGTAAATGAGCTAATGTCTTTCTCTTTTTCTTCTACAGACAGAAGTCTGCACCTGGAACAGCTCAAAAAGATTTTACAAAACAGGATCCCCAGAAACAACCTGCTACAATACAAACATATCCAAAAGGAGGACCGTACCCACTGGTTGGTACATACCACCCACAAATGGAAATACACGAAAAATCGCAAAAAACTCCAACCCATTTTACACAACAGATTACTAGAAATATTCCAGACCCCCCTCTCTTAGCTTACAGACAACCACCCAACTTAGAACAAATGCTTGTAAAAGTTCCCTAACAGGCCCCACACAAAATGGAACATTGGTCAGGTTTGAGGGGTGTGCCCCTCATGCAGCATGGGGTAACTTTAGCAATTAGTGGTTAATTACTTTTTTGTGCACATATGGAGCAGATACATGATAAAGGGGGATTATACCGCCATACTGCATGCCTATGACTAAGAGCCGGTTTATGGCTTGAAACGCGTCAGGCGTGGATGTCTGCCGTGATGTTTTATTGGTATTCCGAATAAAGATTGTTTTTGCTTTTAACTTCTGCACGGATCGAAGTTATTCCAGTGTGTGTGCCGATGTTGTTTGTGTTGCTGCTTTCCATATTTACCCTTTTCTAGGGCTGCTATCTGTGGCCAGCAGCAGAATACATGTGGCACTAAAACTACAATAACATTTAATGGATGTAGCTACAACAGTCATAATTAAACAAATGTATGCCTAATGGAGTTGGAAAATTAAAGCAAATGGTGATAGTGTTGCCAATGGTTACTAAACAGAGGCAAATTTGCCACAAGACACAACAGGGGAGAATAAAAACTTTACATTTACTTACGTTAAAGTTCATCAAAAAGGGTAAACCAGTTTCATGTCGTTTATTTCTGAATTCACAGTAAAAATCAGAAATGATAAAATCTATTTATTTGGACAATGATATGCAGATAATAAAGAGTGGAGTCTGTATGATAAACGTTTAACTATTCCTTAATGCATATATGGCTATTTATTACAGGGAACTGTTGTGTTATGTTGTAATCTATAGGACTCTATTTGTTATGACGAGGAGATGAGAGTGAAGATAAATGCCAGAAAATAGAAAGCCTCAGTTTTAATAACCATCTCCCCATGCAGCACAAACAGCAGAATTAAATTCACGAAACTGCTAGCACTGTCCAATGAAATTGGAACAATAAAATGAAAGAGTAATTTAGTTACACTATTTCAGGCACAACACATCTCCCTGAAATCAATAGCAAATCCCTGACTGAAATTATATTCAATCTTCCTGAAATTAATTTGAGGAGAGAGCAACAGAGACAGAGTGACTCTCAGTTATGGTTATATGGGTCTGTCACTCCTTCTTTGAGGTAAGCTTGGGGATCACCAGCACTCCAGCTGGTAACGGAGTATACTAGATAGAGACCTAGAGAGTGTGCTAAAGAGTGTAATAGAGAGAGACCTAGGGGCACATTTCTAAAGCTCCGTTACCTTATTTTCCCACTGTTTTCGCAAAATCGCTAATAACGCGATTTATAAAAGGGCGAAAACGGCAGGCAAAAAGTTAATGCCGCGAAAGTTAACGAGGCGGAAAACTTCCACCGTGCTAACATTGCATCAGTTACGCGCGCTTCTATTTATAAAGCGGCGGTAACAGCTTCTGGCATTAACAGCGGCGCGCAACTATGGTTATACTGTACCCATATACCCAATTTCAGAAATATGATTGGGTACTGTATAAACATATGATCACAAGCAATTGACTAATCAGAATTGGATTAGGACTTTCTGCAAACCTATATAAAAAGCTGCAAACCCCGCTGAGCTCAGAAGTCATCGCAGTAGATGGCAGAAGAAATAAGAGGCCATCAACTCAGCTCCGAGAGTGTATTAAAGAGAGACCTAGAGAATGTACTAGGAGAGGACCTAGAGAGTGTTCTAGAGGGTGTATTAGAGAGAAACCTAGAGAGTGTACTAGAGCAGGGTTTCTCATGGGGTGTGCCGTGGGCACCTTAGTGGACTTCATAGAGCCAGAGGCGTGCCTCAGAATTTTTGGTAGTGGATATATTTTCACCAAAAAACTTGTATTTTTGTAATTTTGTACTTAAAATTAATATTATGATAAAATTAAGAACACAGTTAATGTAATGTACTACATCGATTTGTATACAACTTTCAATGTGAAAGGCATAAAATATGTGTAATGACAACTTTAAGTCTAACATTAGGAACATAGATGTGCCTTAAAAAAAATTGCATTGCCAAGTGCGACATTATCTGAAAAAGTTTGAGAACCACTGTAGAGAGGACCTAGAGAGTTACTAGAGAGAGACCTGGAGAGACCCAGAGAGTGTACTAGAGAGAGACCTAGAGAGAGACCCAGAGAGTGTACTAGAGAGAGACCTAGAGAGAGACCCAGAGAGTGTACTAGAGACAGGTGGACCAGTTTACTTATTTTTTCCAATTGGTAAATAAATGTAGCAGAAATGTTGTTCTTATTTACATGTAGCTGGTTGTACCAGCTGGGCAGCGTTTGTACCTTAATAGTCAGACGGGCCCACAGGGTTACAGGGGAATCCCCAGTGTGAACACGCAGCCTCTTTAAATACAGAGCCAAAATACATTAAGAAATGTAATTAAACAATAGGAGAGTGATAAGAGATATGAAATGTTAGTTGGGCCCCTAAACTCACTTGTGGGCCCCTGACAGTGGCGTAACATAGGGCTTGAGGTGGCAGGGGGGGGACCCGGGAGTCAGTGGGCTGCAATCTCCACACAAAGGCTTTGGATCAGCTGTTTTTAAACAGCTGATCGTGTGTGAATGCAGTAAAGAATGTGCAAACAGCAGTTTAAAAGACCAGAACTGAACCAGAACTTCTGACGGTTCGGTTCTGGTCTTTTAAACAGCTGATCTTTACTACATGCATGCGATCAGCTGTTTAAAAACAGCTGATCACGGAGCATCAGGGGAGAGGTGTGTGTCAGGGGCCAAGCTTCAAATTTTGCGGTGGTTTAGATTTCCTGGTGGGCCCTAACAGGCCAGATGACACTGTGTACTTCCTGAAATTTGTTTTTGCAGGGGGGGTATTTTGTAACTCAAGCAAATATTTGATTGGTGAGGCTGCGTGCACACTGGCAAATGTATGCCCAATATTCCTGCAGACCACCTAATTGGTAGTTGTTGGTTGGGAATTTAAGTCCCTAACCACTATTTCAGCCCAATCAATCCATTAAAACTGCAGGATCGACCATAATTTACAGACAAAATTGATCACAAAGAAACATTGAACCTCATCTGCCACTTGTGACAACTATCTAGATCACCTGCAGCGATTGCACATCCTCTGAAGTTTTTAATGGGGCAAAGTTTGTGTCGTCAGCAAACACATATATCATGAAAAACATGTCATGTAATAATATCATGGAAACATGCAATGGAAATTATTATGAAAACATATCATGTAAATATATCATTTAAATATATAATGGTTATATGTCATGGAAATATATAATTATAATATGTCATGGTAATATATGATGGTAATATGTCATGACAATATATAATGGTAAAATGTATGGAAATATATCATGGTAAATGTCATGGAAAATAATCATGGTAATATGTCATGGAAATATATCATGGAAATGTATCATGGTAATATGTCATGGAAATATTATAGTGGCATATGTCATAGAAATATAATGGTAATATGTCATGAGAATATATCATGGTAACATGTCATGGAAATATTCATGGTACTATGTCATGGAAATAATATAATGGTAACACGTCATGGAAATATATAAAGGTATATGTCATGGAATTATCATGGCAATATGTCGTGGAAATATTAATGGTAATATATCTGGAAATATATAATGGCAATATGTCATGGAAAATAATTATGGTAATATATCATGGAAATATTAATGGTAATATATCATGGGAATATATAATGGTAATATGTCATAGAAATATATAATGGCAATATGTCATGGAAATAATAATGGTAATATATCATGAAATATATAATGGCAATATTCATGGAAATATATTATGGTAATATATCAGGAAATATATATGGTATATATCAAAAAATTAATGGTAATATGTCATAGAATATATTATGGTATATTGTCATTGGAAAATTAATGGTAATATAATCATGGAAATATAATAATGGTAATATGTCATGGGGAATATATAATGGTAATATGTCATGGAAATATATAATGGTATAATATATCATAATGGTAATATGTCATGGGAATTATAATGGTGGAAATATTAATGGTAATATATCATGGAAATATATAATGGTAATATATCATGGAAATACATAATGGTAATATGTCATGGAAATATATAATGGTAATATATCATGGAAATATATAATGGTAATATATCATGCCTTTTTCATAACACATTTTGAATCTGCATTTCATAATTATTTTTACATGATAAAATCTTGCAATAAAATATAATGGATTGTGCATCATTAGAATGAATCTGCTAATTAAATAAGCCTAGAATCACGCACGCCCTTTATTCTTCTTGCAGAACATTAAAGGTGAGAACAATCCACTGACACAAATATAAATAGGAAGTTTTAATACCAACTATAAAAAGAATTCACAATAATCCCGTGTTGAAAGTGAAATAAACAGATAATAAAGTTTTGTGTTTTAACTCTGGAAATCATATTTATATTAAATACAGTCAGCCCATTTCTGAATCGGACTATTAGACACAGTAATGCCTACATTTTCAGCTCATACCATTTCTTTAAAGGGCATGTCCACCCCCAAAACTATAATCCCCCCACTACTGGCCCCATCATGTAGTGTAGTTTAATCCTTACCTCACATCCCAGCTCCATATGGTTCTCCTGTAGTCCCCCCCAAAGTCCCAAAAACTGCCCACCAGGAGTATAGCAGAGTCCATATAGGACTCTGCTACCTACCTGGCCTCCGGGAGAAGTTTGGCATGCGTACTGCAGCCCTTCTCCCCCTCCCTCCCCCTCCCTCTCCCTCCCGATTTGGATTCCCTTTGAAAACCCTTTTTAGCAAACATTGCCTATGTCCCCCCAGACCCAACCGCTATGTTTGTAATATCAGAAAATTCCCAGAACATTACTTACCTTCCCTCTTGCCTCCGCCGCACTGAACTCCCAGCAGCCGCGTCCATGTTTGGCTGCCGCTCAGCCAATCACAGATGCGACTGCCGGTCCCGCCCCTCTGCTTGCATTTTCTCGCAAGCAGAGGACCGGCAGCGCGGCGGAGGCAAGAGGGAAGGTAAGTAAAGTTTGGGGCATTTTCTGATATTACAAACATAGCGGTTGGGGCTGGGGGGACAGGGGCAATGTTTGCTAAAAACATTTTCTGAAGGGTGGACATACCCTTTAAATCAGAGAAGCAAATTGGGTAAAGGGTCAGAAAGAATAAGTGAGAACTGTGCTCTTATTCAACTAATTGCTTTTATTGATCCAGGGTTCATGGCAGGCTCTTCGAAGCAGCAACCTTATGGAGATATAGTCTAAATGCAATTAAAATTTTTGTGCTCTAGAATTCTATTGTTTGCATGTACTGGTGCTCTGTGTAAATAAAGATCCCTCTACATTTCCAATGTTTTTTTTAAATAGAACAAGCTGAGAAGGGAGATATTACAAATAATAGTAAACAAACCAACATTATTAAAAACAGCCATTAATTATGAACCACACCACAAGACCATTACAACTACTACAAATATTTAATTGGTGAGGCTGCGTGCACACTGGCAAATTTATGCCCAATATTCCTGCAGACCACCTAATTGGTAGTCTGTCACATATATTCATGGGCGTCGGGAGGAGAGCTATGTTAATGGAAAGTATAGTCACTTGTAAAATGTGATCATTGTGGAGGTTAATATGTTCATTGGAAATGACAGTTATGAGTGGCAAACTGGCAATAGAGAAATTGAGGTGGATACGTATAATGGGTAAATATGTCGCGAATGAGACAGACGTAAGGTTAGCATTAGAACGAATGTGCGTAGCCTGTCAATGGATAATTCAATATTTCATGGAGTATGGACTCATGGATAAATAGCACCCACTAATTAGATGCCCAATATTCCTGCAGACCACCTAATTGGTAGTCTGTTGGTTGGGAATTTAAGTCCCTAAACCACTATTTCAGCCCAATCAATCCATTAAAAACTGCAGGATCGACCATAATTTACAGACAAAATTGATCACAAAGAAACATTGAACCTCATCTGCCACTTGTGACAATCTATCTAGATCCACCTGCAGCGATTGCACATCCTCTGAAGTTTTTAATGGACAAAGTTTTGTGTCGTCAGCAAACACATATATCATGAAAACATGTCATGTAAATATATCATGGAAACATGCAATGGAAATATATTATGAAAACATATCATGTAAATATATCATTTAAATATATAATGGTTATATGTCATGGAAATATATAATTATAATATGTCATGGTAATATATGATGGTAATATGTCATGACAATATATAATGGTAAAATGTCATGGAAATATATCATGGTAATATGTCATGGAAATGTATCATGGTAATATGTCATGGAAATATATAGTGGCAATATGTCATAGAAATATATAATGGTAATATGTCATGAGAATATATCATGGTAACATGTCATGGAAATATATCATGGTACTATGTCATGGAAATATATAATGGTAACATGTCATGGAAATATATCATGGTAATATGTCATGGAAATAATAATGGTAATATATCATGGAAATATATAATGGCAATATGTCATGGAAATATATTATGGTAATATGTCATGGAAATATATTATGGTAATATGTCATGGAAATATTAATGGTAATATATCATGGAAATATATAATGGTAATATGTCATGGAAATATATGGTAATATGTCATGGAAAAATATATTATGGTAATATGTCATGGAAATATTAATGGTAATATATCATGGAAATATATAATGGTAATATGTCCTGGAAATATATAATGGTAATATGTCATGGAAATATAATGGTAAATATCATGGAAATATATAATGGTAAATATCAGGAAAATATAATGGTAATATATCATGGAAATATATAATGGTAATATATCATGGAAATATATAATGGTAATATATCATGGAAATACATAATGGTAATATGTCATGGAAATATATAATGGTATATATCATGGAAATATATAATGGTAATAATATCATGCCTTTTCATAACACATTTTGAATCTGCATTTCATAATTATTTTTACATGATAAAATCTTGCAATAAAATATAATGGATTTGCATCATTAGAATGAATCTGCTAATTAAATAAGCCTAGAATCACGCACGCCCTTTATTCTCTTGCAGAACATTAAAGGTGAGAAAATCCACTGACACAAATATAAATAGGAAGTTTTAATACCAACTATAAAAAGAATTCACAATAATCCCGTGTTGAAAGTGAAATAAACAGATAATAAAGTTTTGTGTTTTTACTGGAAATCATATTTATATTAAATACAGTCAGCCCATTTCTGAATCGGACTATTAGACACAGTAATGCCTACATTTTCAGCTCATACCATTTCTTTAAAGGGCATGTCCACCCCCAAAACTATAACCCCCCCCTACTGGCCCCATCATGTAGTGTAGTTTAATCCTTACCTCACATCCAGCTCCATATGGTTTCTTCTCGTAGTCCCCCCCAAAGTCCCAAAAACTGCCCACCAGGAGGATAGCAGAGTCCATATAGGAATCTGCATCCTACCTGGCCTCGGGAGAAGTTTGGCATGCGTACTGCAGCCCTTCTCCCCCTCCTCCCCCTCCCTCTCCCTCCCTCTCCCTCCCAATTTGGATTCCCTTTGAAAACTTTTTAGCAAAGCATTGCCTATGTCCCCCCAGCCCAACCGCTATGTTTGTAATATCAGAAAATTCCCAGAACATTACTTACCTTCCCTCTGCCTCCGCCGCAGCTGAACTCCCAGCAGCCGCGTCCGTGATGGTGCTGCTCAGCCAACTCACAGACGTGACTGCCGGTCCCACCTCTGCTTGCATTTTTCGCAAGCAGAGGACCGGCGCGCGGCGGAGGCAAGAGGGAAGGTAAGTAAAGTTTGGGGCATTTTATGATTATACAAACATAGCGGTTGGGGCTGGGGGGACAGGGGCAATGTTTGCTAAAAAATTTTCTGAAGGGTGGACATACCCTTTAAATAGAGAGAAAATTGGGTAAAGGGTCAGAGAGAATAAGTGAGAACTGCTGCTTATTCAACTAATTGCTTTTATTGACCGGGTTCATGGCAGGCTCTTCGAAGCAGCAACCTTATGGAGATATAGTCAAAATGCAATTAAAATTTTTGTGCTCTAGAATTCTATTGTTTGTATGTACTGGTGCTCTGTGTAAATAAAGATCCCTCTACATTTCCAATGTTTTTTTAAATAGAACAAGCTGAGAAGGGAGATATTACAAATAATAGTAAACAAACCAACATTATTAAAAACAGCCATTAATTATGAACCACACCACAAGACCATTACAACTACTTACTGGCCTTAAGCCTCATACACATGTGTGATCGCAAGGGCCGACCTGCCACGCACAATGTGTATGCATGACTTGCATAGTTGTGCCTTGTATTGCCCCAAAACGGTCATTCGGTCAGGGCATTACACATTGGTAAGGGCTATGAACATAGAAAGGGATAGTAGAGATCTGGACTACCAGATTTGAGCTGGCCATCTACCTATTAGACTCTCCCTAGATGGATAACCATTTACGATTGGCGCTCGATCGTAAAGTTATTGGCCCAGGGGGTTGTGAGGAACATCGTGGAAACATCAGCAGGTAAGAGCTAATGTATAGGCACCTTAAGAGAGTAAAATGTCCCTAGATTAAGCACTTTGCATTGTTTTAACATTGCTTTATATCTATGCCATTGCCTAATGCATAAATGAACCAGTTAGGGAAGGAAAACATACACAGAGTAAATAACTTAACATGCAAAAAAGGGAATCAAGCCACATCCAGGTCAAACCGGACAAGTCATTTATATGGAACGCTTATGTCAAAACAAGGGCTCTATAAATTTATTCCATTAGTCTTAAAAGTCATTGGGGGTGTGGTTTTAGTCACATGATGTTGTATAATGATATATAAGGTGTGGTGTGGTTATACACTGCTGATTGGTGTTCTGATGAAGACGAACTGAGCGTTGTCGAAATGCCAAATAAAATTCATTGGAATTAAGAAAACAGTGTGCCCGGGAATTATCTATATATTAAGTCATTGAAGGTCTAACCTATGGACCGGTCGCGGCAGACTGTTAGACGCGGCTTCTTTTGCCGCAAAGGATTTCTACGTGTTTTCCCACCTTTAAGTTGTCCTTTTATGCTCAGCAAGCCACATGCAGCTACAGATTACTTACCTATAGGGCTGTGCTTCAGATAAAAACTTTCTTTGTTCCAAAGGACTGGCATTGACTCTTAACTCTTTAACTACTACTTGAGCAGGGGTATAATCAGAGAAAATTTCCCCAAGGATCACCTAGAAAATAAATGAGATCATGTGAGGTTTGTAAGAAATATTGTAATGGTTTAGCTAAAGCTTTATTAGGTTATCATATCATCATAACAGAGGGGGGTAATGCAACAAAATGTGCAAAAGTTTGCCTGTGCCATTAATCTGCAGCAACCAATCAGATGTTATCTAACTGCAGTAACCAAGTAATAAGCTAACATCTGATTGGTTGCTGCAAATTCTTAGCACAGGCCAACTTTTGCATCTCATATTGCATCATCCCAATGTAACCAGGCAAACACCATATTAGCTGGACAAATATTTGATCACAAATAAACTAATTGAATATTAAAGTTTAAAACATCTCTTTATCACTGAGGGGTAACAATTTGAAGGAGAAAGATTGAGAATTAAAACAACATACCCATGCTAAGGAAAACTGCTGTTTCTGCTCATTAACTGTTAAAGACTACGCAGAGTTTAACGTGTCATGTAATTAGTTTACAAGAAGAATTATTCTGCTGTGGAACATCAAGGACAACACTGACACGTGTCCTGATTATAGGTTAATTAACCCGGTAATCATTGTTGGCACCATGCAGACATTGCATGTAAAGATTGATGATATTCTGATTGTTGATGATAGACAATGTCTGATTGAAGCACATTGCTCTCAGCACTGATGAATTCCCTATAAACTGAACATGCCAAAGACTAATTATCATAGATACATAGCATGCTAATGTTATCCTGAGACCATGGCCAACACCTTTATGGTCCTTCTACTATTAAAGGGCATGTTTAAACCCCCAGTAAATTTGACACATAAATCCAGGACCCAACCAAATCCTAAGATCAGGGGCATAAGTTAACTACCAGGGGAGCAGACCCTACAACCACAGGGGGCCCCATCTTGCTATTCTTCCTTTGGCAGAAAAAGCCTCCTCCCAAAAAACCACTGTAGAGGAAGCAGGGATAAGGGCCCCATCATAGTTTTGCTGGGGGACCCAGTGATTCATAGTTATGCCACTGCCTAAGATTAAAATACTTATCTTGGTCCCCCCCCATTAGTGCCTCTTCTTCTTCCCTGGCCCTTCCAGGTAGAAGCCATCTGTTATGGCCAATGACTTACCGCTGCTGTGTGAGCTCTAGAGAGCTCATAAAGCTGTCAGAGGAGGCAGAAAGATTTAGAAGAGGGTCCAGTGGAGGTGAAGATGTTTGTTCAGGAACACTAGGAACCAAGGTTAGTATTGGATTTGGGTTGCTACCCTGAATCACACAGGCAAAAAAGATTTCAAAGTGATGAAATTTGGATTCATTTGTCTTTTTTTTTTTTACAAACATCTATGTGATCTGTACTGGTTTGCTGAGTCTGTACCATAGGTAGTGTAGGCTGAACAGAGAATGAGGAATTAGGGACTCAGGTAGCCTGATCAGGGCAAAAACTGCTCTTCTAAGAATCCTTAAAGGGCATGTCCACCCCATTCACTAAGTTTTGGTGTACTGTAGGGCCCCCTCCCCCAGCCCCAACCGCCATATTAGTTTTTGCAGAAACTCACCCGAATTGTACTTACCTTGCCTCTTTCCTCCGACGATCTGTCCCAGCCCTCTGCTTGCATGAAACTGCAAGCTGGTAGCCGGACCGACAGCCAATCACGGATGCGGTTTCTGGCTATCCAGAATACTGGGGGAAAGAGGTAAGGTAAGTACTAGGGGGAGTTTCTGCAAATATAACTATGGCAGTTGGGGCTGTAAACCAAAAGGGATTTATGCTAGGGGGAGGGAGAGCAAAACGGGAGGGAGAGGGAAGGGGGCTGCAGTGCGCATGGTAAAATTCTCCCAGAGGAGAGACAGGAGGTAGAGTCCTATATGCAGAACCAATATGATATCAAGGAGGCGCACTCAAATAGGATATAATTTGTTTATTGTGACAAAGCAGTGCACAATGTTTCGGGGACGTTCCCCTTCCTCAGGTGCATAAAACAACATACCACATGCTCAGTTTAAATACAAGACGCCCCTCTTACTAGTGGGAGGGACATTCCCAACAAACATACTTACATCAAAATTACATCATTATTAATCAATAGTGACTAATACAACCATTTTTATCATTTAAAATACATCATATAGATTAGTAAAATATTCTGCTACAGTGAATAGTGACAATAAATAACTCTAAAAATAAATTTTATTTTAAAAAGTGACATTCCTTTACACTATATTCTTATGTGTCTTTATCTTTCATGATAAAAAGTGCTCGTGCTTCTGTGTTATAAATATAAAGTGCTATTATTTATAGTCTAAAACCAACACCATTGGATACTTATTTATTCTTTAATCTTATTCCTAAATCACTGTATATATTATTTTATATCAATCCACATGTTATCCTTTCTATATTTTTTTTTCTCTTTATGACCCTTTCTTTTCTTATTTCTTTTCAGACCTTCTTCTCAACTTGATCACCTGTTAAAGAATTGGGGTAAGTAATATGAAACTTTTCCCTTTTTTTATTAGGACTCTATTTTATAGATAACATCTTAAATTCATTTCTTCATTTAGCCCTTTTGGATGTAGGGTAGGTGGTGTATCCAATGTACTTCTCTCTGCAATAATCTTTTCTCATAGTCTCCACCTCTTGGTGATCTATCCACCACCTCCAACACCATCCATCTCACCTGTGCCGCGTTATGTCCCTGCTCTTTAAAATGTTTCGACACCTAAGTTACTCTTTCATTTTTCTCCAAATTACATCTTGAAATGTCACGTTTATGTTCCCCTATGCGGGTCCTTACTTGTCTCTTTGTCTTTCCAACATAAGCAAGGCCACAAGGACACTTCAACATGTATAGGACCCCCATAGTTAGGCAACTAGCGAAGTGTCTTAGTTTGATAAGGTTACCTTGTCAAGGATGTGCCACACTCTCCTCTTTTATGATTGCCGTACACACCTGACAATTAAGGCAAGGAAAAGTACCTACCCTTTTGGTACTTAGTTGTCTTCGTATATTTTTGTTACTCTTAAAGTCAGAGTGTACTAGTTGGTTTCCAAAATTCGACTTCTTTTATAAGAGAATAGTGGCTTTTGTTTAAAGAGATCTCCTACTTGTTCGTCATTACTAAGGATACTCCAATATTTATTGACAATCTGCTTAAAGGGCAGATTTCATGTGTTCTATAATTCCCCACAACCCCCAGAGTGTCTTCACTTTTTTCAGATTCCCTCTCTGTCCTGAGATACACCAGTTAGAAGAATACGTGATTGCATTCCTCTACTCCTACTTGGACTGTCAATCAAATCCCTGTGACGTGATGCCCCCTCCCTGCTCTGTAATAAACATAGAGATAACAGCATTAGTAGGGGGAGAGAGGTAGCTTTGATGGTAGATATAAGGCTGCACTTGACCCCCCTTCTTAATAGCTTTCACTGATTGATGATGGGTCACAAAGTGAGAGATCGTAAACTGTACTGTTCTCCTTCTTCTTCCGTGTCTCCAAGACAGCTTGCTTTCTATTGGCCACTGTGTGTGGGTGTGTTTTTTAGGATGTTGAACTTTTAACTCCTACTGCACATGATAAGATTGTCGGTTAGCCGGAGTTGAGACATGGAGGAGGTAACAGAGGGGAGGGAGAAGGGGGGAATGTTGCACATAGATCTGACACCGTGGTTAAACAAAGTCACTGACAGAGATAGGATTAAGGCACCAAAGAGTACATGAATTTAACTTTGCAAAGGGGCAATGGGTTTTTTTCACTATAGATGCCCTTTAACTTTCTGTGACTGTTTGCTATATGTAGTTACAAACGGTATCAATGTGTCACTTGTCCTTTTTACTTTTCCTTTCAGCAGTGTCTGTCTAGGTGTTTTGAGAGCTTTAGTGACAGCTTCACCTATCCACTTTTTGTGGTACCCTCTTTGTTTGAATTTAAGGGACATTTTTTGCATCCTTCCTTCACAAGTTTTTTCCTCTGACACATTCCTCCTTACTCTTAGAAACTGGCCTAACGGTATACCCCTAATTGTACTCTTGGGGTGGAAGCTGGATGCAAGCAGCATATTGTTCCTATCAGTTGACTTTACATATAGGTCAGTTTCAAGAGAGGAGTTTGTCTTTTTCACCATTACATCCAGGAATGATATTTCATCTTGGTCAAATTACACAGTAAATTTAAGATGTTCATGCCATGTATTTATATTCTGTATGAACTCTTTGAGTTTGGATTCTGTGCCCGACCACAGCATGAAAACATCATCCACGAATCTGGAATAAAAGGGAATCTTTCTCTTGGTGTACTCATTAGACTTAATGTAGCGACTTTCAAAATCTGCAACATAAATGTTTGCATACGCTGGTGCAAAAATCGCTCCCATAATTGTCCCACACAATTGTAGGTAAAAGGTGTCGTCAAACCTAAAATAGTTTTTAGTAACAGTCCTATATGCACTCTGCCAGGCTCCTGGTGATGACATTTCTGGACTTTGGAGGGGCATAGCAGGGCAGCCATTTGGAGCAGGGATGTAAGGTAAGGATTTTATTACACAACAGAGTGGGGCCAGTAGTGGGTTAAATTCTAGTTTTGGGGGTGGACATGCCCTTTAATACTGATAAGGCAACATGCCAGAAGTCACCACCACCAATGAGCCCATAGATGCTAGGTATTGGACTTGTTATTACTGTTGTTCCAATGTATGTGTTATCTAGTGTTCTCTGTTAGAGAGCCACTTCTCCTTTTTATATTTAAGGCAGCAGCCCTACTAGCCGTGCACAGAAGCACGCACACGATCGCAATAAATAAAGACATGACAACGTGTCATTAAACCATCTGTACAATGATATACAAGTGAAAACAACATAGATAATCTCTCACATTAACCCAAATATAAACTGATTCCCAGTCACCTTGTTTCAAATGCATCCCTTGCCAGGGACATGG
Source organism: Hymenochirus boettgeri (assembly GCA_019447015.1). Classification (NCBI taxonomy): domain Eukaryota; kingdom Metazoa; phylum Chordata; class Amphibia; order Anura; family Pipidae; genus Hymenochirus; species Hymenochirus boettgeri. Next base: position 195,050,516 of record CM033475.1, read on the forward strand.
GCAAAAAGAGGCGCCCATTCAAATGTATTAGATTCCATTTCTTTTTATTAATTCTATTACAGAATAATGTCTGAGAAGTGTACCCGTCTTTTACAGTGAACAGAGGTTATCCGTCTTTTTTATTTCCCAAAAGCAGCGAGAAAATAACCTGCCTCAGTAACACTATATCAACCGTTATGTAAGGTAATTATAATCGGTTTCTGGTGGTCACATGCTAAAGAGAGAGAGATTAGCAGTCAGCACTGGTAGATGTTTAACCACATTAATTCCCTAGCAGGACCTGTTTGAGAATAGATTAGCTCCCAAGCCTATCATGCAGATGAAGGGCTGAATTAATTGTGAAAGCTTGGAAAGGAATTGTGTTCCATTAAATCCACACTCACCTTGCCAAACCATCCATTTCCAATCTCCTGGAGATAGCTCAGGTCCTGTCTGCTAAATCCTGTTTGTTTCACTGGTAAAGAGACAGAGAGCACATTTTATCAATGCAAATTGTAAATATATTTATAATAAAGAAACCATTGCAAGGCTTTTATAAAAGGTAATCTCTTTCTTAAATATCTGTTTATTTATTTTTAACCCAGACCTAAAAGGAAAATATAGTAGCCCTTAATGGAGGTTGAATAAAGATATATGTCCATCTAATCCAACCATTATACTCTATACCCTACTCATTAACCCTACCTAAAGCTGGGTACACACACTACAGATTTCTGAAATTTCATTTTTCAAAGATCCCCCTACACACAGTCCCGAGCATTCTCCCAATGCACAGCATAGGGGGAACGCTCAGGACTGTGTGCTTCCCTCGGCTGCAGCCGACTCCTCTATAGGTAATCTACTGTATCCGAGGGAAATTTTTGTTTTTTCTGGAACGACCGCTCGGCCAGCGAGATCGTTCGGCGGTCACGTGCTCATTCGGGAAAACTGCTACACACACTAGCGATAAAGCCCCGATACTGTCTGATTGGTATCGATGGTATCAGAGCTTTATCAATAGTGTGTGTACCTAGCTTAACAGTTGATCCAGAGGAAGATAATCCCTGGATAAGCCAAAACTATATGTATCCAATGTACGTGCATGCACGAGGATCAGCTCTCTGCGTTCTCTCCTGTCTCCTGGCTGTTTATTTGAAGAACGGGAGGAAAGAAATAGCTCCTTACGTTCCGTTCTTCAAAAGTATAAATTTAGAGAGATACCCTTTCATTAAACATCAGACTTGATGCAAATATGCAAACAAGCATAGTTTTTAATATTTTTGTGGTGCACAAAATAATTAAGGCAACACACAGAGATCAACCAGTCGCTAGCAACACAAATCTCCATTAGGATTAGCTTTGCAAGTTGTATTAAAGGGCATGTCCACCCTTAAAAGAAAAAACTGGTGACTTCTCAGTTATCTGCTCGCAACCTCAACTGTTGTTTTTATCAGTCTATTACATAAATGCGTAGCAAGATATTTAACCATAAGTTCAATACCATATCCACCTCCTCCCTTTGCTCAATGGGCTTTTTATTAGATTGAGCATGTGCAGAGGGTGCAGCAGGGGGAAACAGAGTCACTAATTGGCTGTGATGTCAGCAGTCACAGCCTTGATTGACTGCATGGAGGGAGGAGACCACTTATTCTGTCAGAATGAAGGCAATAATTGGCTTAAAATACATTGATTACAAATGCATTTAAAGGGCATGTCCACCCTTTATAAAAAGTTTTTGTATAATATAGTTCATGTTCCCCCAGCCCCAACAGCTATAATTATATCAACAGAAAGTCCCCCGATCATTACTTATCTATACTTGGAACTGCAAGCAGGGGGCGGGACAGGCAGCCACGTCGGGGGACTTTCTGATGATATAATTATAGCGGTTGGGGCTGGGGGAACATGAACTATATTATATAAAAACGGATTTACTCTAGGGGGAGGGAGACCAAAGTGGGTGGGAGAGGGAGGGAGAGGGAGGGGGAGGAGGGTTCTCCTGCGCATGTCTCAAACCTTGTCGAGGTTGAGGCAGACACAGGAGCAGGACAGATCCTACTCTGCAGTTTCCTAGCAGGAGAACCATTTGGAGCAGAAATGTAAGGTAAGTTTTATTAAACTACAGAGTGGGGCCAGTATGGGGTTAAATTTTACTTTTGGGGGTGGACAGGCCGTTTAATAAACTGGTATTAATAACAGTTGGGATTGCGGGCAGATAACAGACAAGTAACCAGTTTTTGTTTTAAGGGTGGACATGCCCTTTAAGGGCTGATCAATCACCAGGTTTGATTTTTTGGTCAAATCAATTCATCACTAGCTACTGTCAATGGTTTTGAATGATTGGTTAATTTTGATTGCGCCTATTTTATGGCTGCAAAAGCCACCAGGTTTTCCTGTATTCCCATCCAATTTACTGTTTAATAAAATGATCAGTTACATGTTGGTTTCAAACCAAGACTGGGCTGGGATTGGCCCATGTGTACCAGGGCTAAGATAAGTAACAAATAAAACTGCTTCTCATTTAAAGCAACATTAAGTACCTGAAAATTAATATTATTACTTCACAGACATTTGCCAGAATAATCCACAAAATCAGATATTGTTTTCCTAAGGTGGCAAGAAAATAATAAATGGAATTAGTAGAATTACTAGTAGTTATCAATGGTTCTTTATCTAAATGCAAGATCTGTAATAAAGCCATTTTGATGTAACTAGTTATTAGTGGCCCATAAAACCTGTGCATAAAACTAAACTGAGAAAAGTCAAACAGGGAGATTCAATAAAATGTCTTATCAATAAAAAATGGTGCTAATTTTGCCCCAACCAATCAGACCTTATTTAATATTTGATTGGGTGGGGCAAAATTAGCACCATTTTTAACAATAAGAACTGTTTTTAAATCTCCCTGATAGAGTCCACAAGACATGCAGTGTTGGTAGAAGGATCTATACTGATTGATAGATAGAGCAAATGACTAGCAGAATATAAAAGGAATGCCCAATGGTCTTGAGGACCATATTTTTTTGAATCGTTTTACATACTGCTAATGAGTAATGGGAAATCCTTCCCATGTTTTTGTCCAGTCAGCAATTTGAGGATAAGTTATAAATACACTTCCCAAAAGGAAAGCCTAAACAAGAATACAGACAAAGAGGAAACATACCTGTTTTAGGGGCCTGTGTATTGGGTACAGGTAGGGATACCTCTGACAGAGGCAAAATGTACACATCAGGAATAGACTGGGAGGAGGAGGTCTCCTCTGCCGGTGGAGTGTATTCTCCTGAAAATTCCTCTCCATCCGGATTCTCAAATTCCTTAAAAAAATTATAATCTGTTACGTAGGTAATAGGAAAAATAGGAAACAGTTTATCAGTACGTTCTGAAATACCCTGCATTATAAAAACTGTGGCATTTGGTTTGCAAGGTAACAGTGTCCCATTCCTTACACTAGAAAAAACGTATTTGCCTGAAATCTGCTTCGGTATGCACTTTGAGTCCTTTAGGAAAATGTTATTGTATTGTATTGTATTGTAAGGCCAACTTACAATACACCAGACGTGTCTTTTGCATCTTTCCTGGGTCAATAGTATTTTCATTGGCCAGAAAATGTCCTTGAGAAGTTAATATATTTTATACTATGTAGGTTGATGATAAACAAGGCAGTTTGTTTTTTTTATGGTCACCATGCTGTCAAACAATAAACATAAAAGATGTTGCTTTAATGGCTATGAAGTAAGCATATATCGGAGAGAATGCAAAAAGGTCACTGTAGGTACTAGAAAGAAAAAGTATGGCAAAGATATCTGTGGTGTTCAGTTACATCAACTGGACTAAGTTTAGTCCTTGAAGACATTTCGCTAGCCATCTGTTGGCAATAAATACCCTTGAGTGTGCCACATAGAACAGCACAGTTTTAGGGACCTCCTCAATGCAAGAGTTGTTATCAAAACTGCCCAGGGTAAGGTGTCAAAACAGCATTGTACATGGCAGACAATTGGTGTCAAACACCCCCATCTATACTCAGGCTTTCTTTCTTTATTTTGACATAAATGGCCTCCTTGATATTTCTTTTCAACCAATCCTGTTACATAGCCAAGATTTTGACATTACATTGGTGCAGCTGCTGTGTTGTATTCCCCACATACATATCAGAGCTGCACTGCAGGGAACTGCATATATGTGCAGTTCACATATGTTTCAGTATTGTTTTTTTTTTAATGTACCAGTAGCTGCCTCGGTGGTTGCTGGGTTTAAAGCAGACAGGGAAAATCTAGAAAACTCTTAATTTCTCTGACACCCCACTACATACAAGAAGACCGATGATCTTGTTTTTATCCTGTATTGCTTTCCACCTTCACTGGGGGTATTCTTGTCCTTTTTTTCCTTCTTCCAGTCTTGACAAAGGCCCCGTCCAGATGTCCACTAGTTTTAAGGGCTCACCATTTGAACAGCCTGTATGCTGGGTATACAGTTGAAGAGGGATGTCACTTCTTCTGCACATAGTATTACATCTTAACTCTTAACTCTTAACATCTTAACTCTTAGTGAAACCCTTGGAGTTCTGGATGCTCACTACTAAGGGCCCAAGGATGCTGGCTAGATATTTCACCACTTTGTATGTTGCAGAGTTGATGCTGCAGACTATTGGTCTTAGTGGGATGGCTTTTTTGTGTATCTTTGGGAGTCCGTATATATATGGATGTGCCTCACCAGGGTAGAGGTAATGATACATTGCTCGATCAATGGCTTTATCGTTAGCTGTTGTAGTAAGTATATAACCTTTTTTTGTAGCGGCTGGTGGGATCCCTTGCTAGAGCCTCATACATGTTGTTATCGTCCAGTAGTGTGATCACCTTAGCATGGTAGTCCAAGGTGTTGAATACCACTATACATCTTCCCTTATCTGCATGCAATGGTGATATTGAAGTCTTTCTTTAGGGATGTTAAGGCTTTTCTTTCCTGTGTGGTCAGGTTTGATGATGGTGGTTTAGCACTGGCTAAGGCTGCAAATACATTAAGGAGTATGGCACAGAGTATGGCTTTTCTAGAGATCATTAGATATGTGGTGTCCTTTGAAACTAAACCAGAGCGAAAGAATCAGATTCTCTTTGTTACTCCAAACTAGATTGCCTAAAATAAAAACCCTAAAGAAATCATATAGGATATATAGATTCTCATGAGATGTTATAGGATTGCACTCAGAATCATTTATTTATTTGATGCCCCTAATCCTACTCTTTGTATGATGTGCCAGCAGACTCACCTTAAATCCAACATCTCCTCTCTTACAACAGAGGCATGTGAGGAGCAGGAAGATGAAGGCTAAGAGCCCTGAGCAAGAAATAAGAACCACAGCATAAGGTGGGGCAAGAGGAACTCGCCCTTGTGATCCATCTGAATAAAAAAAAGTAAGGAAACAAATTAAAATGAGATGATGTAATATTGTAAGTATAAAACTTGCACAATGATTTTAATACACGGACTGAAAATTTGGTATTTCTCTAAGATTCTCTAGAACTTTTGATTTTTGAAAGGTAACTTAAAGGGAAATGAAAGAGTGATTTAACACTCATCCTATTAGCTGTAACCAGGGCAAGAATCTAAAATTATGGATCCTCACCCCCGAATATTCAGCAGATGGGGAAACTCTTAAGCTGGGTAATCACTTGCAGATCCTGTCTGTCATTTTTCTAAGATCTGCATACACACAGAGTCCTGAACATTCTCCCTATAGGAGAACACTCGGGACCATGTGTTTCCCTCGGCCGTGACAAACTCCCCTACTGTATAGCGAGTCTACCGCAGCTGCCAGAAATGTTCCCTCTTTTCCAAACAAGCGATCGGCCAACCCGAACGTTCGGAAGGTGCGCACTCGTTCGGAAAAGCAGGGTACACACAGTACCGATAAAGCCCCAATACCATCAGGACTTTATTGGTACTGTGTGTACCTAGCTTTACCCCATGCTCCCCATAATTGGGCAGGTAGGCTGGCTTATGGGAAAGTGTCTCTCCAAGCAATGCGACCTCTTATAGGTAGTACATGTAGTTGCTCACCGACCCAGGAGAGGGAACAGGATGGGAGTTGCAACTTTAGTGTAACAGTTGCCCAAATTTCTTAAACCTCAAAGGTAAGGACATACAGGCCAATTTATGGAGAGGAATATTTCTAAAGGTTTAAAGTTAACCTAACCGATTGTTTAGTTAAACCCCAAGTTTGCTGCGGCTGCTCGAGTATCGGACAATAATACAGCTGCTGCAAGCTGATGTTATATATTTATGTGTGGGTGAGATTAAGTCTTGTTCCAGGAGATTTGCCCAGAGCAAATGCAGCTCCCTAATCACATATTTTAGTCCTAGCCCTGGGTACAGTAGATAGCTGGGGTTAAATCAACCATTAAGTTTCCCATATTCCCTAACCACTATATTTATAAAGTTACATAGATGTAAAATCAGCTCAGCCAGAAATGTTTTTCAGCATTCAGTTGTCATTTAAACTAAAAATGCTTGCTGAATTTACTTGGTTCACCTAAAAACACATAATACAAGATGCTGTAGGCAGGACAAACATTTTTTCAAAAATCTTGCCCAAAACAACATGAAACCCAAAGAGAGAACCAACCAAACTGAGCCCATTCTCATTCCTCCTCTTGATTTGGTTCATGAGATATATGCAGAGAACGTTGCTGCAATTATAAAGATCTTATTTACTTTCAGAGGACTATCTCAGCATAGCATTTGAAATAGTCCCTTCTGAGCTGTCAATTAAAACAATCAGTCTGTCAATCACAAAGGTTAGGGTGGGGCTTCTTATAGATAGTATATAAACAGACATTATCTGCAATTATCTTCCAAGCTAGATCATAAAGTGTCCTAGGAGCTGTCTTGTTTTAATCAGCTGTTAGTGATTTCACTTTAGGGTTAATATCTTTTAGGGTAAATATTTCCTGTTCAATTTAATTTGGTTGTATTTCTCGTTATTCTCTCTTCTCCATTCTCACTAGATGTTTAAATTGCATAATGTAAAATGAATAATGAATACACAATTCAAGAGACACATTAAATGAGAAGAAATTGCAAACCATCCCAGATCTCTCCTTGTCTACAATAGACCTAAGCTCATTTCATGTGAACTTCCACTTGAAAATTTCCCATCAGGTTCCAGTGGCTGTTATGTTTCTGATTTAATAATTCACAGCCCATCCCAGGCACTTTAAGAATTAGCAAGAACATCTCACTTTTTAATTTAATTATTTTAAAATTCTGCCAAAGTCAGAAAGCTTAAACTTATGGCTGGAGGTAAATCAGACCACGAGCGATGTGGACAGACAACAAAAACAATCAGTAGTTACTATTCCCAGGAGAGGTGTAACTACCAGAGCAGTCCCAGCAACAGCAGAGGGGCCCCACATTCTTACTTTTCCCAACCAGAGATACAACCTTCTGCCAGAGGGAACCATGATATGATAATGTGAAGCAGGAAGGGGCTGCCAATACAGTTTTGCTGGGGAGCCCAGTGATTTCTAGCTATGTCACTGATTTTCAGAATTCCATAAATCTTTACTAAATGACAGAGACACCACTGATTTACACTGGTCTATTTCATTTACATGTGGTTGAAAGGTTTAACAGTAAAAAAAAAAAAAAAAAAAATCCTTGTTTATTTATTAAATATAACCATTAATCTTACTCTCTACCTTCATATTATTATTATTATTATGGATTTATATAGCGCCAACATCTTCCATGGCACTTTACAATTACATAGTCATACATTACATGCAGGGTAATACAGGTTTTACAAAGTTATACATATTACATATATTACATATTACATACACAGGTAATACATAATAAAAGTAAACAGAGTAATGAGTTTCTTACAGCAATACCATGATACAATAGGAGAGAGGACCCTGCTCAAACAGCTTCCAGTCTAGAGGATATGGGGGTGGGACACAAGGTTGCGGGAATCGGTAGGCTGTAAATAGATTGGCAGTGGAGCGTGAAAGGCGGATTGGATCATATTGGGTAGTAAGAGGGGTTGTGTCTACAGGGACGTGTTTAGGGGGGCATTCCTGGTACCTGGAATCCCCACTTTCTGCCTGCTCAGTGCAGTCTGCTGTTCTACCTCTCCTTGTGTCCATAGACTGTTACATAGTTTGTTACATAGATTGTTACATAGACTGTTATATAGACTGTTACATAGATTGTTACATAGATTGTTACATAGATTGTTATATAGACTGTTACATAGATTGTTATATAGGATGTTACATAGGACGTGTTATATAGATTGTTATATAGATTGTTATATAGACTGTTACATAGATTGTTATATAGGATGTTACATAGACTGTTATATAGATTGTTATAGACTGTTATATGTGACTTGATGGACGAATGTCTTTATTCAACCTTAATTACTATGAATATAGGATGTTACATAGACTATATATAGATTGTTATATAGACTGTTTACTAGACTGTTACATAGAATGTTATATAGATTGTTATAAGACTGTTATATAGGATGTTACATAGACTATTATATAGATTGTTATATAGACTATTATATAGACTGTTACATAGACTGTTATATAGGATGTTACATAGACTGTACATAGACTGTTTCATAGATGTTATATAGACTGTTACATAGACTGTTACATAGACTGTTATATAGACTGTTATATAGACTATTACATAGTTGTTACATAGACTGTTATATAGGATGTTACATAGACTGTATATAGATTGTTACATAGACTGTTACATAGACTGTTACATAGACTGTTATATAGATTGTTATATAGACTGTTACATTGACTGTTACATAGACTATTATATAGATTGTTATATAGACTGTTACATAGACTGTTACATAGACTGTTATATAGATTGTTATATAGACTGTTATATAGACTGTTATGTAGATTGTTATATAGATTGTTACATAGACTGTTATATAGACTGTTACATAGACTGTTATATAGATTGTTATATACACTGTTACATAGACTGTTACATAGACTGTTATATAGATTGTTATATAGACTTACATAGATTGTTACATAGACTGTTACATAGACTGTTATATAGATTGTTATGTAGACTGTTACATAGACTGTTACATAGACTGTTACATAGATTGTTATATAGACTGTTATATAGACTGTTATATAGATTGTTATATAGACTGTTACATAGAGTTATATAGACTGTTACATAGACTGTTATATAGACTGTAAATAGATTGTTATATAGATTGTTAATAGACTGTTAATAGATTGTTATATAGATGTTAATAGACTGTTACATAGATTGTTATAGATGTTTTAATAGACTGTTTTACAAGAGTTTATATAATTGTTACATAGACTGTTATATAAGATGTTACATAGACTGTTATATAGATTGTTACATAAAGATTGTTATATAGACTGTTACATAGACTGTTATATAGGATGTTACATAGACTGTTATATAGATTGTTATATAGACTGTTACATAGACGTGACTAGATGGTATATAGACTGTTATATAGACTATTACATGATTGTTACATAGAATGTTATATAGGATGTTACATAGACTGTTTATAGATTGTTAATAGATTGTTGTATAGACTGTTACATAGACTGTTTACAAGACGTTATATAGATTGTTAATAGACTGGTTACATAGACTGTTACATAGACTGTTATATAGATTGTTAATTAGACTGTTAATAACTGTACATAGACTGTTATATAGATTGTTATATAGACTGTTATATAGACTGTTATGTAGATTGTTATATAGATTGTTATATAGACTGTTACATAGACTGTTATATAGGATGTTACATAGACTGTTATATAGATTGTTATATAGACTGTTACATAGACTGTTACATAGACTGTTATATAGATTGTTATATAGATGTATATAGATTGTACAATGACTGTTACATAGAATGTTACATAGACTGTTACATAGACTGTTATATAGATTGTTACGTAGATTGTTACATAGACTGTTTCATAGACTGTTACATAGATTGTTATATAAACTGTTATATAGACTGTTATATAGATTGTTATATAGACTGTTAAAGACTGTTATATAGACTGTTACATAGATGTTATATAGATTGTTATATAGATTGTTATATAGACTGTTACATAGACGTTACATAGGATGTATATAGATTGTTATATAGACTGTATATAGATTGTTATATAGACTGTTACATAGACTGTTACATGACTGTTATATAGATTGTTACATAGACTGTTACATAGAATGTTACATAGACTGTTACATAGACTGTTATATAGATTGTTACGTAGATTGTTACATAGACTGTTTCATAGACTGTTACATAGATTGTTATATAGACTGTTATATAGATGTTATATAGATTGTATATAGACTGTTACATAGACTGTATAAGAATGTACATAGACTGTTATAAGATTGTTATATAGATTGTTACATAGACTGTTATTAGATGTACATAGACTGTTATATAGACTGTTATATAGACTGTTACATAGACTGTTATATAGATTGTTATATAGACTGTTACATAGACTGTTATATAGATTGTTATATAGACTGTTACATAGACTGTTACATAGACTGTTACATAGACTGTTATAGACTGTTACATAGAATGTTACATAGACTGTTATATAGATGTGATATAGACTGTTTATAGACTGTTATGTAGATTGTATAATAGATTGTTATATGGCTGTTAATGCTGTTATATGACTGTTACTAGACGTTATATAGATTGTATATAGACTGTACATAGACTGTTACATAGACTGTTATATAGATTGTATATAGACTGTTATATGATTGTTACATAGACTGATACATAGACTGTTAATAGATGTTATGTAGACTGTTACATAGACTGTTACATAGATGTTATATAGACTGTTATTAGACTTTATATGACGTTACATAGATGTTATATAGACTGTTACATTGACTGTTATATAGATGTACATAGACTGTTATATAGATTGTTATATAGATTGTTATATAGACTGTTATAGATGTATAGACTGTTATATAGATTGTTATATAGACTTACATAGACTGTTACATAGACTGTTATATAGATTGTTATATAGACTGTTATGTAGATTGTTACATAGGGTGTTACATAGACTGTTACCTAGACTGTTACATAGACTGTTACATAGACTGTTATATAGATTGTTACATTGTTAATTGAGCTGTGAGTTAGAAGCAGCATTGTTTCAAAAATGTATCCAGCCTGCCCTGTGATTGACAGCACCATAGAGATCTGTATCAACATTAAAGGGTATGTCCACCCTTAAAAGTAGTTTTTAATATGATGTTCCCCCATGTCTGGCAGCCCCAACCGCATATATTTTATTTTCCAAAAGCCCCCCAAACTCTTACTTACCTCCCCTCGTTCCTCCGCTGCACTGCCGGCCCTCTGCTTGCGAGAATGCAAGCAGAGGGGCGGGACCGGCAGTCGCGTCTGTGATTGGCTGAGCGGCAGTCAATCACGAATGCGGCTGCCGGTCAGTCAGTGCAGCGGAGGAAAGAGGAGAGGTAAGTAAGAGTTTGGGGAGCTTTTGGAAAATAAAAAAATTGCGGTTGGGGCTGGCAGACATGGGGGAACATCATATTAAGGGGGTTTAAAGCTGGGGGGGGATAGTAGAAAGGGAGGGAGAGGGAGGGAGAGGGAGGGAGAGGGAGGGAGAGGAGGGGGGGGAGGGGGAGAAGGGCTGCAGTACGCATGACAAATATCTACCGGAGGCAAGGTAGCAGGCAGAGCCCTGCTAGCCTCCTGGTGGACAGTTTTTGGGACTTTAGGGGGGGTCTACAGGAGAAAACCTATGGAGCTGGGATGTGAGGTAAGGATTACACTACACTACATGGTGGGGCCATTAATGGGGGGGATTATAGTTTGGGGGTGGACATGCCCTTTAACCCTGCAGCTGCCTGGGGTAATTGCTGAGACTGGGTTATATTCAGTACTTACTGTACCTACTACACTGTGATGGAGTTGGTGAGCAGGAATAGGGACATTAGGAAATCCTGGAGGTGGTTGTATAGCTGATTGTCAACATTGCATTATATATATATATAAAAAGGATAAAGGACTTTATATAATTTTAATTAGTGGCCTGTTGATCCTGTAGCAGCACCCAGGCTATTTTTAGCCTGGCAGGAGCCAGTCGTTTGGACTGTATATATATATACTAAATCATAAGCAGCAGCACTCGGTGTGCTAACCCTCCCATTGTTTCTATCTATCTATCTATCTATCTATCTATCTATCTATCTATCTATCTATCTATCTATCTATCTATCTATCTATATATACACATATACACATATACATACACAGGAATGATTGTTCCATATATTCTTTATAAAGAATGATTGTTCAATGTGCCCATACATGGTCCAATGTATCGGCGTTCTACTGCAAATTCTGTCAGATCCACGGTCAGTGTCACAGCTCTGACTTTAACATACACTAATGGTAAAGTAGTGCAAATATGGATTTATCAGTAAAACAGAACGCTAGGCGGGTACACACGGACACATTTTCATCCGACCTCGCAGCTATAAAGTGGTCGGCCACAGCAAATGTCTCCTATGCACCACAGCGTTCACTGCCACTGCCCAAAAACACTCAGATTTTTCAGCCGACCGACCAATACACGGAAATATCTGTTGGTTTGTGTTTACCCGGCCTAATAAGTATATACTTTATAACAAAATAAACAGAAATGATGTGTTTGGCCAATTGTGATGATTAAATGGCAATTAGAGAATATATATAATATTATTATATGATCCACAATAGAACACATGGATGTATTTGGTTGTGAACCTCCTTCTGGGCTTGTTCAGTGGTAACCCAGTTAGGAATCCCCCCCTTGAAAATCCTGCGCTTGCCACTGGTCTAGGCTTGCCTGAAGAGGTGGGTTTTAAGGTTACGTTTGAAGGTATTAAGGGACGGTGAGCGACGGACAGACGGAGGAAGGGAGTTCCAAAACAGAGGAGCAGCACAAGCAAAGTCTGGAATACGAGCATGGGAAGAGGTGACAAGGATGGATGGGAGGAGAATATCATTTGCGGAGCGGAGGTTGCGTCTGGGACAGTATATCTATTTATGTACATTTATGCTTGTGAAGGTTCTCATTCATCCAGGTCATGGTATATCTGTTGTATTCAATTAGATCAACTGGACTTGAAGTTTAGTTCTTCGGATGACTAGCGAAACGTCTTCAAGAACTAAACTTCAAGTCCAGTTGATCTAATTGAATACAACAGATATATGTACATTTTATTTATCTATATAGCTATTACCTGTCTGTCTTTTTAGTCAGATTTCTATCATTGTTTTCTTTGTATATCTACTTTATGACTACCATCACCAAGCAGTCTGTATAGTTATCTCTCTGTCTACTATCTATCTACCCATCTTGTCTATCTATCTATTTATCTTGTCTGTCTTATCCTCTCTCTATCTATCTATTGATCTTGTCTGTTTCGATCTCTCTCTCTATCTATCTATTGATCTTGTCTGTCTATCTATCTATCTATCTATCTGTCTGTCTGTCTGTCTGTCTGTATGTCCGTCTGTCCGCCTGTCTGTCTATCTGTCTGTCTATTATCTATCTATCTGTCTGTCTATTATCTATCTTCTCTATTCTTCTGCTAACTATGCCTGTTTCACTAAACAAGCATCTTGTACATACGATTGTTGTTGGACTGATCAATCCAACAATCTTTCTCTTCACATATCTCTAATTCATACATATGTGCATATGGACAAGATACTTATACATCATACCTTGTTCTTATTGCATACTGTTTGTACCATGTACCATCAGATTGTTATGTCTAGTTATTTTGCATCTATTTTTGTCCTGCAAAGCTAAGCAACCATCTGTGTTTCTATATCTGTCTAGTCTCAATGCAAACACCTGAAGGAAATACTTTTAATGAGAACAATATTACAGAGATACTTATTTCAAGCTTGTCCATTTCAGACTGTTCTGTTCAGTTTCTATTACCCAAGAGCTGATTTTAGTATGTCCCAGTGCATTTACCCCATTGTTACAGATTATGTTATGTATGGGTACACTTCAGCAGTTGGTAAAAACAAATAGGGAAAATTACCTAGTTTTACCCATTTATTAATTCATCATTTATACATTTTAGTGGGAGCTTGTTGTAGATTTCCCACAAGTCATAGTTGTAGCAAGAGAGACAGCAGTTCCGAGAATTCCGAGATTTCGGTAACCCTCGAATTAAGCATTCGATTTTGGTAACCTTCAAAAATAGACTTCAGTTTCGGTTCCCCAAATGTAATGTTCGGTAACCCTCGAATGTAGTGTTCTAAATACCATTTAACCTTGATTTATATGTATGTATTCTTTGTCTATTTCATTTTCATAATTTATTTAATTAAATAGATAATCGGATGGATGGATCTCCACATGGGCATACTAGGCCATGCCTAGGCTAGGGGATCAGAGATATACGGCACTCGAGCATTGTGTGAACCTTGCATAGTTGCAAATAACAGATGAGTCAGTTTTAAATAAATAAATAATTGCCAGACTTTTTTAATGGTAATATTGTGCATAATTCCCATGTATGCTAAAATTAAGTGCTCAGATTGAACTGCTACCCAAACAGTCTGGGATATTGTTGACCAATGAATGTGTCTCCATGTGTGTGAAATCAGATGGCAACTTCATTGGATAAAATCTTCATTTATCTCATTTAGTCAGATTGCCATTTTGTCTTCAGACATTATATCTGCCATCACAGATCTGACTGCTTGGCAGCCTTGCAGCGAACTATATGTAAATCAATCTAAGCAAGTAGAAAATACAGTGGAAACAGATATAATAATAAAAAAAACACATTGTTTACATTTATTTTATGCATTTTACCAGAAACAAGTTAAAACCCATGTAAATGAATTGTATATTTAGTACACACTTAATATTAAATGTAATAAATACTTGGCAGAGTGCCTAAAATTCGAATTCCTCTGTGATACATGTAAGGTTCTATAAAAGATTACCGTAATTACTTTTGCCCCATATCCAAATGTCATATGTGAACAGTGCAGAAGTTCTCTAAGGTTAGTGAATCAAAAGACTGCACCTTTCACATTAAGTAAGTTAAGTATCTGGTACGCACTGGTACATCACATTGCACTAAATCGAAAACGCCATGTTCCGCTCCGTTAAAAAAAATCACATAATGTGAACAAAGCCTTAAGGAATTTATTTTAACCTGGCTTTCTTTCTTATTTTTCTCTAGGGTTTGCAAAATCTGCATGCTGCAAGGGGAATCAGTTTCTTTTAGATGCTGATTCCATTTGGCCAGTACAACTGTGTTAAACATCTTAAAGGCTGATTTGTTGTGAAGCCTGAACATTTCACATGCCCAGTTTTATAGACACTTGGTGGCAAACTGGCAACATTACTGAAGGCAACATTCGCAATGTAGCGGAGTCTAGGAATAAGGGTCCATATCTGATAAGGCATGGTATTGCAAAATGACAATACTGTATTTTCTATACTATGGCATAGTATTTCATTGGTGAACTATCGCAGTTTGTTATAACAGAGTCATAAAATAACAATGCAGCTCGAAAACAATGGTTATTTTATCTTTATTTTACATCCACATCATTATTTTACAAAGCAGCCATAAAATGCCATGAGAATATCATCAATATCTGTGCATTAAAGGGCAACTATAGTGAAAAAAAACTTTGCCTATATACAATGTACAGATCACTTAGTATAAGCTGCCTTACTTTCATGTTTCTGTGTGGCTTCATTTCTTCACACTGGCAGAAGTTTGTACCAAGCTGTGTAGTCCCCCTCCCCTCTCTGTCTAGTCCCCCTCAAGCAGTAAAGGGCTGTATGAAAACTCCGGGCATGCTCAGTTGGAAGGACTTTAAATGAAGTGCTGACATCCTGTTGACCCCTCCCTTCCAGAGCTAGACTGCAAGCGGGTAAAGTGTGGGAGAAAGTAGCAATATGCTGAAGGGAGGGGCAGAGGGGGAGAGACGAGGACAAGTGGTGCTGAGATTCTTTACAAGTAAGTTACTGAACTCTGCCTGTTCTCTAAGTTTGCTAATTGTTATTTATTTTTGCACCTAAAGTTCATATCTCTTTCCCTGCTTAGCTGAGATTATAATCACTGAAGACAGAGTCAGTGTAGCAGCAGCAGCTGTAGTGAGACCTTCACAAACACAGTGACCCTGATTGTTATCCTGATAAATTTCATTTGCTTTAGTCTATATATTTCATAGATTGCACTGTATGTCTTGTTTGGTATATAGTCTGTATTACTGTATTATATATACTGTATTAGTGTTCCATTTGAGTCACTGGTTTTGTATGTATATAAGATTTTTTTGGGGGGGAGGGGTTGTTTTATAGTGTGTTATGCTCATATTGCTGGGTTAATGGTTTATTGATTGTGTTTAGCACTACAGCATTTGACTATGTGTTACACATGGTACTTACAGTGTGGGTGAAGGAGTATGTGACAGTTCTGCACGGGAGCTTTGGATTGTGTGGGTGTGTGCTTTTGAGTGACAGATGAGGTGTCCTACAAATCACAGCATAATCAAAGGCTTATATCTCGGGGTCTATAAAGAATTTAAAGAAACTAAAGGTACCCTGGTGGGTGGGATAACTTATAGGATACATTAGAAGGAATTGCCCTTTAATATCTTTGTGATCTAGCCACATATTTATGAATTTGCCCCAAGATAACATCATTTACTAAGCTTTAGAAAGCAGTTTTGCTTTTTACATAAAGACATGTATGCCTAAGGATTCCTGCACACCTGTAAAATCAACGTTTAATGAAACAGAATGGAAATAAACTATTACAGACACATTCACAGGAGAATGAAGCTTATTTTTTTAATCTAAACCTAACCTCCCCAGAACATCAATACACTGATTCTTCTCTTATAAGTTGCATTTGTGTACATGGGAGTAATAGAATTTGTCACTAAGAAGGGTTTCCGTGTTGTTGTCTGTTCAACTCACAGACCGTATGCATGTATGTATGTATGTATGTATAGTTTATTTATGAAGCGCCACTTGGGAATGCAGCGTTGTACAGTAACAAAATACAATAAAGTCCTACAAAGGGGAACAAATACATAGATAGTTCAGTACATAAATATATAAATTATATAAATAGAAGTGCTAGAGTCTTGCCACAAGAGGTAATGAGGTCCCTGCCCCGTAGAGCTTACAATCTAGTTAGGTGTGTAACATACAGATACAATGGAATAGAGTGGGATGTATGCAGTGCAAATAAAACAATCATAGACTGTGCTGGTTACCGGATAGGTAGGATGTAAAGCTAGATTTAAACCTGCTAATTGAGGTTTCTTGAGGTAGAGAGAGGGGAATAGAATTCCAGAGGATGGGAGCCACAAGTGAGATAGGTTTAAGGCGAGAGGAAGCAGTACGAGTGAGGGGTCTGTACAGGAGCTGGTTCTGTGATGAGCGGAGGGTATGGGCAGGAACATATGGGGACACTAGAGAGGAAATACAAGGAGGAGCAGCAGAGCAAAGGGATTTAGGGCTTGTAAAAGTGGCTTGTTTCCCAGCAGTTTATTTAACAGCCAGCATGAATTACAGACAGCTTTCCAGGAACCTTAAATAATCATTTGATTTAAAAAAACAAACAAACATTTTTTAAAATGTATTTGCTTCTAATTTGTTCATAGCAAGTTGTTAATGAGCCTGTTTTCATTTTGTATGCTGTGATGGCTCAGCAGTATAATGCACACCTTTTAGAAACACACAGCCCATGAGGCCACAGATTCAAATCTCAATGATTTTTTCCCCTCTCTGCTTAATAGAAAACAAACTGCAAAGATGAATTTAGTTTTTTTGTATGAAATGCAAATGAATGTGGAAGGGAAAAGAAATAATTTTAAACACTGTTAAACCTCAACCTCTGTGACTTACAGAAATGGGTCTCTGTGATGTTATATGAATGTCTGTCCACTTTTTAATGCAAGGCTGCAGCTTCCTGTGAATTGTATTGTGTATACTTAGCTGGGCAGAACCTTCATCAAAACAAAGGTGGATTGTGGGGGATGACCCTTGGTATCCAAAGGTTAATTTCATAAATCACTTAGCAGTAAAGGTAGAGGTGTATTTTTGTTAATGTGCACTTTCTATTGGGAAAATGCTGTCTTGATACTTTAGTTCCCCTGTAAGTCATTGATGCACTGCAAGTACTTTACTTTTCCTTATTTGAAGTATTCAGACAGACATTCTTTAAAAACATACTGTATTTGATGACTGTCCAGTTTAAAATGAATGTTCTGGAAGAAAAAAAACCTGCACACTTATCATGCCAATCTATGGAAGCCCAAGAAAAACATGTGTAGGAGGGCCTCCAAAACAATTTAAAGCCTTAAAGCCTATGGTTTGGACCACCTTAGGAGTTTGGGTCCTGCAATCAGGATATAAAGCTTTTTATTTTTATCTTATCTATCTCCAATAATGCCATATCCCATCACCTTCTTCTATTTAAAGATGCTGCAGGACAGGGCACCCTTAGTTCAAGCCTTGGGCCAAGGGAGAGGGCGAGGCTGGATGGGCTCTTGATTACAGCCCATATAGCCACCCAGGGGTGAGGACCAAGCAGTTTATGTCCTCAACCTAGGACATGTAGTTTGGTAGTGCTGTCCTATTTATGGGGTTATTGGCAACCCCCCCCCCAATCTCCTCTATTAACGGTAACTAACTCTTTCAGTTATCTGTACCATCATTTATACTATTAAGTTTTGAATGGGTTGGCATTACCATAGGTTATCACTTGAAAACTCTAGAGTTGGAATAACAGTTTTATTAAGGGAACAGTAAATAACAAGATAAATGTTTGGCCAAAGGTTTGCTTGTACTCCAAAGGTTTGCTTGTACTTGAAAAAACAAGTGCATACACAGCTATACAGTGGGTGATAATTATCAGTTGGAACTGGACATTTTTTATAAAAATAGAAATAAGAATGGAAGGTGTAAAGTACAGAAACGCACTGCAAGAGAAATGACTCAATCAGCTAAAAATATCAACAGGCAAAAACATGAACCAAGAGTGGGCACAGTGCATGCTGGGATACAACAAGATTTTCAAATTCATTCTCATTTCTACATAAATGAGTGTTTCTCTTTGTTCCAATATTGGCAGCAATCCCATTCCACCAGCGAAGCGTGAGGCAATAGAAAAAAATCCTATTTTACGGGTGGAAAATAGTGGAAAAAAGAAAAAATTGCAATATTTCTATAAAGATCCATTATTTGTTATTTCTTTTTATGTAGAAATCACTGCGTTAAAACATTAACAGGTTAAAGAGACCAGTTGCTTTTAAAAAGATGCAAAACCAAAATACAGTATGAATTCTATAAAGGCTAACTGACATGCTCAGTAAACTCTCCAGCCCTCTTTTCTTTTTCCTACCGGCAGAGCTGTTAAATAGTTACTGGTCTATAGGCTGACAGGTTTTATGCAGGTTTTATGCATCATAAAGATGTTAAAGTGGAGTCAACAATGGTGGAATTGGGCAACAGGAAGGTTGGATAATGTTCTAATTATGGGAGACTTTAATTACCCTGACATTGATGAAAGGGCTGAAAGGGAAGGGGCCTGAGTGGGTCTGCAAGGGGAGGGGCAGGAGGAGACACAGGGAAGAGGGACTGTCACATGGTTTCAAAGCAGGAAGCAGGAAGTGCAGGGGTTCTGTTCTGGTGATTCTGCTCCCATATCATACATATCAATGTAAATATCTTCAAAACTATGTAAAATAAATAATGAAAGTAAATTGCAAAAATCCTCAGGAAAGCAATTCCTGTCAATTTACCAAAAGTCATTTTTGAACCACAGTTACCAGTTACCCTTTAATATTTCAGAAAAGCTAATTTTCCCTGGATAAATATAGCTCTTCAGCATATAAACTGGGATGATATATTCTCAGGTAAAGATAAACAGAAGTGGACTGTTTTTAAATTGCTTTTAAACCATTTCACATCTAGATTTATACCCATGTGAAACAAAAGTAAAAAAAAAAAAAAAAAAAGTCCACACCCATATGGCTTAATTCTGATGTAGGAGGGAACTGGAAAGGAAAAGAAAGGTACAGTATTTTAAACCTTTAAGTCAGAGGGAATGGAATGGGCCTTTAGGAATTATAAAAACTGTAACAAGGATTGTAAGAAAGCAATTAAGCTAGCTAAAATTAATTATGAAGTCAGGATAGCTGAACAAAGCATCACTAAGACTAAACAATTTATTATGTACAGTATATTAATAGTAAGAAGATGAGGACTGAAAATGTGAGGCCATCAATTAATGGAGATAAGATAGTTACAGAGAATGGCGATAAAGCAAATTTGTTGAACAATTTTCCCCCCTCTATATACATGATAGAAGATCCAAGTACAGATAGCATATATATATGCAGTATAGTAGCAAAAATGGTATAAAAGCTGCAATTGCACTTTGCTTAACTGAGGATATGGTTCAGAAACAACTTAATAAGGTTGCTTGTGAAGGTTCTCATTCATCCAGGTCATGGTATATCTGTTGTATTCAATTAGATCAACTGGACTTGAAGTTTAGTTCTTGAAGACGTTTCGCTAGTCATCCGACTGGCTTTCTCAATTCAGAATGACTTGTACAAGAATCTTTGGCAATTATGTACCCTGGAAAATCCCAATTAGCATATCACAGCCAAGTGTTAAGGGCGTGATTGGA
The DNA here is from genome assembly GCA_019447015.1 of Hymenochirus boettgeri. Classification (NCBI taxonomy): domain Eukaryota; kingdom Metazoa; phylum Chordata; class Amphibia; order Anura; family Pipidae; genus Hymenochirus; species Hymenochirus boettgeri. The sequence continues at coordinate 195,071,303 of CM033475.1, forward strand.
TAGTGGCTAAGAGGTGTTATAGGAACGCCCAGAGTAATAGTGGCTAAGAGGTGTTATAGGAACGCCCAGAGTATGGTGTTTCAAAAAACACCATATCCCTGTCTGCTTTAAACCGAACAACACACTTAGGCAGCAATTGGTACATCCGAAAGACCCAATACCGAAACACAAGAAAAGCGACATCATATACGCAGTGCAGTGCAGTGAAGAATGCTCTGATTTGTATGTGGGGGAGACCAAACAGCAACTGCATCAACATATGGCCCAGCACAGAAGAGCCAATTCCTCGGGTCAGGACTCAGCCGTGTACCTGCATCTTAAGGATAAAGGACATACCTTTGAAGATTGTAATGTTAACATATTGGCAAAGGAACATGACTGGTTCAAGAGAGGTGTGAAGGAGGCCATTTATGTGAAAATAAAAAAACCAAGCCTAAATAGAGGTGGGGGGGTTCGACACCAACTGTCTGCCATGTACAATGCTGTTTTGACACCTTACTCTGGGCATTCCTATAACACCTCTTAGCCACTATCCAATCACGCCCTTAACACTTGCTAATTGGGATTTTCCAGGGTACATAATTGCCAAAGATTCTTGTACAAGTCATTCTGAATTGAGAAAGCCAGTCGGATGACTAGCGAAACGTCTTCAAGAACTAAACTTCAAGTCCAGTTGATCTAATTGAATACAACAGATATAACTTAATAAGGTTAATATTAATTAAGCTCCTGGACCATAAAAAATACATGCTTGGGTTCTTAGGCTGGGTACACACGGGCAGATTTTTCAGCCTAATCGTCCGATACTTCCATGTATCGGTCGATTGGGCAAAATATCTGTGCTGCTTTAGTCCGCTGCAGTGACCGATGACAGTCGCTCGTTCGGACAAACGGGCTATCGGACGTTTTGGTAAATCTCTGTGTCATTTGGGAGCTAAGTTCTATTTTATTCAGGCCATTGTTTCTTATTTTTGCAGATTTCCTCATGTTCGGAGGTGTGCCTCTGAATTGGAAAAAAGCTGATGTAATTCCTATATTCAAAAAGCGTAGTCCTTTACAGCCTGGTAGTTACAGGCCTGTAAGTTTAACTTCAGTGGTGGGGAACATACTGGAAATTTTGATAAGGGAACATATTCTACAGTATGTTTCAAGGACTGACCTTATAAGTAGTAATTAGAATGGATTTATAAGGGACAGATCTTGTCAAACAAACTTGCTTGGCTTTTATGAGATAATGAGTAGGAATTTGGACTATGGCATAGCATTAGATGTAGTATACATTTTTGTTAAGGCTTTAAATATAGTTCCCCATACTGGGGTGGCACATTTCTACATGGATAGAAAATTGGTTGATGAATAGGATGCACAGAGTAGCTGTTATTGGGGATTCTTCAATATGGACTAAAGTCAGGGTTCTGTGTTGGGGCCACTTCTATTTAATCTATTAATTAATGATTTGAAGTGGGTATTGTCAGCAAGGTCTTTGTGTTTGCCGATGCCATAAAACGTCAACCATTAAGAGCTACAGATGATGTGCAATTGACGTAGGTGGATCTAGATAGATTACATTGGGCTGCTAAGTGGCAGAGGAGATTCAATGTTGATAATGTAAGGTGATGCATTTTGGACTTAAAAATCCTTGTGCTGCTAATACTATAAATGGCTCTGTGTTAAGTGAATCCCTGTTGCATAAGGATCTTGGAGTTTTGGTGGATAACAAACTTAAAAGTAGCAAGCAGTGCCAGGCGGCAACAGCCAGAGCCAGCATGGTATTGTCTTGTATAAAGAGGGGTATGGATTCAAGGAAAGAAAATGTTATTCTACCTGTCAGGAAAGTGTGTAGTGACTTGGCAAGAATGGGTTAACTATTGGTATTAGTTCTTGCAAAGAACCAATAAAAATACCATTCCACCCTGGAACAGTCCTATTGTTTATATTACGATTAGTGAAGCATGGAACCAGATCTTCTTTTCCAGACAATGTGGGGCCGAACCGTGTATCTGGAATACTCTTCAGCTAGGGGTCTGGTGGGTACCCTAAGAGGTCATTTTAAGGACAACCATAGTAAAATAAATGTATTTCGGTATTGGAATATGTAAGACAGAAACCAATATTATATTTATGAATGGAAAAGTAGTCCCATTAAAATGATACCCAACATGGAGCCCTTATTCCCTTACCAAGGCGAGTTATTAATATCTTGGGAAATATGGATAACACACAGGTCATGTTTGGTATTGTAGGAATTGATAATTTATACAGGAGAGGAATATGTGGTCAATATCCCAATACAATGTACATACCGTATATACTCGAGTATAAGCCGAGGTTTTTAGGTTTAAAAATCAACCTAAAAACCTTGCCTCGGCTTATACTCGAGTCAATAGACACTTACCTTCAATCCAGAAGCAGCCGCGAGTCAGGCCGGCAGTTCCCAGTAGTTCTTCACGGTTGCGCGATGATGTCTCATGCACGCTGGCGGGATGACGTCATCGCGCAGCCGCCAAGCAGTACTGGGAACTGCCGCCTGACTCGCGGCTGCTTCTGGATTGCAGCAGCGGGCAGAGAGATGAAGACTGAAGACCAGGTACGGTAAGTGAACTGGGAGGGCTGGGGGGACAGTATGCCATGCAGCAATACCTTTCTACTATAGGTGGTTGGAAACTACAACTCCCAGCAACCAAGCATGCTGGGAGTTGTAGTTTCCAAACATCTACAGTGGAAAGGTATTAGGGTGGGGGACAGTATGCCATACAGTAACCCCCAATACCTTTCTACTATAGGTGGTTGGAAACTACAACTCCCAGCAACCAAGCATGCTGGGAGTTGTAGTTTCCAAACATCTACAGTGGAAAGGTATTAGGGTTACTGTATACCCTCGGCTTATACTCGAGTCAATCATGTTTTTCTAATTTTGGAGGCAAAAATGGGTACCTCGGCTTATACTCGAGTCGGCTTATACTCGAGTATATACGGTATCTACATTTATATGGAATCTGCCTAACTGAGGGGGAATGAATGCTTTTGGCTAGTCGTAAATCTGGACATTCCTAGACACTCCCACCTCATGTATAGCCCAGAGAAGGGGGTTGTTCACCAAAAGGTTTAAAAATCCTTGTAGCCCCTATAACTGTGTTCATACTGAGGGGACATGCTAAAAACGTGTGTATGGACCCAATGTTTCTTCCCACCCCGGGATACAGGATTTCTTCTAGTGAGTAGGGTCTGTGAATATTTTTATCCTTTTTATTTTATATAACTGTTGTACCTATTGTATGTCATTTTATTGTAACACCATTTTATTTTATTTTTGTATTATATGCACTGTCCACCTTTTGGAATATTAAATCTAAAATTTAACAAGTTTTGTCTTTGATGCTCTAAAAGAACTCAGTTAGCCTCTGATAAGTTTATATGTGGTTGAATGAAATGTTTTGCAGTATAAATGCTAATTTAAGCTGGGTACACACGATTAGATATTTCGGTCCGATCGACTGATAGTTCAGTGTATCAGTCGATCGGACCGAAATTATCGCATTCGAATGTGCCTATGTCCGATCGACTGTTCGTCCAAATCGGACGAAAGGACGATCGGACAGGGTGGAAAACCTCGTCCGATCGTGCGGTCCTCTATGGACCGCACAATCGGTCGTGGTGACTATCGGACGCGCTGCTTTTGCCGCGACCGACAGTCCTTCCTCCTGGCCGATCGTTCGGAAGTATCGAACGGTCGGTCAGGAGGAAAAATCGCTAGGTGTGTACCTAGCTTTACTCTGTGACGGCTTGTGAAGGACTGATACTAATTAACCAGTTAGTTTCTGGAGTGAATGGTGTAGTGTTAACCATTTAGCTGCCAGGACAGGGGTGTGCATAGTCAGTGAGAGTCAAGAGTGGTTTTGGGGTGTCTTTAAGGCCATAACTTAAAGTGATGGCAGCGAGTACCGATTGATTGGTCAGATCACGTGCCCAGCGAACTGGGGTACGTGACATTCCCTCTTTACAAAGCATTGGTAAGGCCTCATTTGGAATATGCAATGCAGTTCTACAATCCTGTGTACAAAAATGACATCTTGGAAATGGAAAGGGTTCAGAGAAAGGCAACTAAATTAAAGGGCATGTCCACCCCCAAAACTATAATCCCCCCAACTACTGGCCCCACCATGTAGTGTAGTTTAATCCTTACCTCACATCCCAGCTCCATAAGGTTCTCCTGAAGTCCCCCCCAAAGTCCCAAAAACTGCCCACCAGGAGGATAGCAGAGTCCATATAGGACTCTGCCTCCTACCTGGCCTCCGGGAGAAGTTTGGCATGCGTACTGCAGCCCTTCTCCCCCTCCCTCTCCCTTCCTCTCAGGATTCCCTCCCCCTAGCGTATAACCCTTAATATATAGGATTCCCCCTGTCCCCCAGCCCCAACCACTCAATTAATATTCTTAGAAAGCTCCCCAAACTTTACTTACCTTCCCTCTTTCCCCCGCCGAAATGAACTCCCGGCAGCCGCGTCCGTGATTGGCTGCCGCTCAGCCAATCACAGACGCGACTGCCGGTCCCGCCCCTCTGCTTGCATTTTCTCTTAAGCAGAGGGCCGGCAGCGCGACGGAGGAAAGAGGGGAGGTAAGTAAAGTTTGGGGCACTTTCTAAAAGTATAAATATGGTGGTTGGGGCTGGGGGGACAGGGGCAACCATATATGAAAATTTGTTTTTAGGGTGGAGATACCCTTTAATAAAGGAGGAGCTTGAATATGAAGACAGATTGGATAAGTTACAATTATGTACACTAAAGAAAAGGTGCTTGCATGGGGATATGATTACTCTTTAAAAATACATTAACGAGCCATACATTAAACTATTTGTGGCATTGTTCAACAACAGAGCATGTCAGAAGACACACAGACGTCTCTTAAGACTTGAAGAAAAGAAGTTCAGTCTTTTCACTGCGAGAACGGTAAAGCTATGGAACTGTCTTTCATTGGACGTTGTGATGGCAGGTTCATTGGATAGTTTAAAAAAATGCTGGATGAGTTTCTAAAAACAAGGAATGTTGCAAGTTACTGGTATTGATACATAAAGTAGAGTTGATCCAGGGATATTTCTGATTGCCACTTGGAGTCAGGAAGGAATTTTTGCCCCCTTTATAATTCTGGTGGGTTTTTTGCCTTCCTCTGGATGAACGGTTAGGCAGGAAATGTGGGTATTGCTAAGTAGGTTGGACTGGATGGATGGATGACTTTATTATATAACCACAAATATGATACTTTACTATACTATAACTATACTATACTACTATACTATAAGAAATATTATTTTGGGACATGTCCTTTATAAAAGTCATAAAAGAGCAAATGACAATACCCTGCAGAATTACAGATAATTTCTCCCCAACGCTTTTAATTCCAGAGACAGAGCTGTTTGCTAGTTTGGAAATACAAAATATATTCAGGCTCATTGACATTAGAGCTTTAGTTCTCCTTTAAAACAGTCTAGGGAAGCAGTTTTCACATCCCTGACGGGAGAATCTATCCTAAGATGACCATGCACAATGTGAATTGAAAAGTCTCTGTTAAATGTTCCCCTTTGCTGATGTAGTGGTTGATCAGCATAGCAGGGACACATTTGAATGGAGTAGAATCGATACTTTAATTAGAGAGCAGTGATGCAAAAGGCAAGAAGAAATACAGGCAGGTTAATTGTTTTACGTTGTTATGTTCCATCTCTTTATTACAGATGTAACATGGGCAGTCTGTTTCAATTTACAATCAAAGCACACACTTAATTATGAAAATAGATTACACACTAGCTTAGTTAATACATTTTACAGTAGCTAAAAGCAATTTATATGGCAATGCACGTTTAGATTTATGTAATACATTATATTCCAATCGGATTGCATACACGTCAGCAGACTTTGGACATAACAAACCCACATTTGGAATGAATATGGAATGGTGCTCAAAACAGCATGCGTTAGCATTAGATAATATTTAGCGTATATGAATAAGATTAGGTAATTCTATATGCAAAGTCATTTTTAATGTAGCAGTGTTTTACACATAATATCATGATTATATAATTAAACAGTTTGATCTGTGTCTATGTTTAATTGCAGTTAAAAGAAGACTTAAATGTGGTCTGCAAATAAGTCCATTCAAAACAAGCCCTCCATCACATCTCTGCTATATAGCTGAAAAGGTTAATGTTTCTTGCTTCCAGTAGCTCAAGTGATGTCACTAGCACCCTCAGTCCTTTCCTTGCAGTAAATTCCTGAACTGCTCCAAGAACAGAGAGAAAGCCCTGCTTTATTTGTGATATTTTGCACCATTTAATGACCTGAACACTGAAGGCGTGGGCACTGATAATGTCCATTCAGCTATCCATCAGGAGGGGCTTCTTACTAGACAGGAGCTAATCAGAAGCAGCAACGTTAACCTTTCAATGCCCATAATTACTGACAAGTCTTGTCAAGGTAAGACAGGAACCTTTTATTTTAAAATAACCAGTTCTCCAGTTCTCTTTTAATGTGTGTATAACAAGCACTTTCCCTAGCATTTAAAATTTTCTGAAAAAAAACCCAACATATCTTAAGAAGACCCTGGAGGTTTTGGCCTAACTTTACGGAAAATAAAGTCCTGTTAATTTTGTTATCAATAAAGCCAAAACCTGGTTTTGCATTTAGCTTGTGGAATGATGTAAAATTCTTTAATTAGGTAAAGCGTTTTGTAAGGGCTACCATGGAAATTACCCAGAAGTCTCACAAGATTTTTAGAAACTGCAACTCCCAGCATGCCTTGTTTGCATTTTGCAAGGTATGCTGGGATTTGTAGTTTCCAAAACATCTGAAGTACCAAGGTTTGGCACCACTGGGCTAGAGGCTTGTAACATTTCTTTGCTTCTACCTGTTGTCTGACTGTTAAACTAAACAGAAATAAAGATTTGCTTTCCATTGCTATTTTATTTGTTACGTTGCCATCTCAGTTTGCATTTATCCGCTAACTTATAAAGCCCGCAGGGAACAGCATTACGCACTCCCCTCTTAAAGCACCACTAGAAACATTCATAGGGAAACTAATGCTGCCTGCCTTTAAATAAAGTACATTAATTACCACTAATAATACAAAATGATTGCAAAAACCACATGCTTGGCACTGCTAACACACGTGTTATCCAATATACGAGGGAAATAGCAGTTTATGATAACTATTTAAATCTAATTTACATGTGTGCGTATGTGTGTGTGTGAGGGGGGGGGGATGGGTTCACGGAGCTGCCATTTGGATGACACCACTGCCCTCTGCAGGGTCCAATAAAATCACCCATGAGCTTTATAATAGTTATTGGCATTCAGGGCCGTGAATAGATGGTTTTCAATTTACACGTGAAACCCCATGGAAACGTCTAGATAACTCCCGGTTATAAAAAAACAACTATAACTATGTAGTAATTGTAGGCTAGTCAATCACAATATTTCAGTATTTTGGTCGGTCGTGTCCTAAATCCCAGTGGTACTTGTTCACTCACTGCAACCAAAGCCAGTCGTTTATCCAAATCAGCCGAAGGACGATCGGACATGGAAAGTTTTGCCAATCTTGCAAGTCTATTATAGAAAGCACCATTGGTTGGGGTAAAATGACGGATGTGGCAATTTTAACTGCGACAGATGATATTTCAGCCTGGCAAACTACTGGCAGGCCTGAAATATGCTCATATGTACCTAGTCTTACATATGTGCCTAGTCTTACATATGTACCTAGTCTTACATATGTACCTAGTCTTACATATGTACCTAGTCTTACATATGTGCCTAGTCTTACATATGTGCCTAGTCTTACATATGTACCTAGTCTTACATATGTGCCTAGTCTTACATATGTACCTGTCTTCATATTACCTAGTTACATATGTACCTAGTCTTACATATGTGCCTAGTCTTACATGATGTACCTAGTCTTACATATGTGCCTAGTCTTACATATGTGCCTAGTCTTACTATGTACCTAGTCTTACATATGTGCCTAGTCTTACATATGTGCCTAGTCTTACATATGTGCCTAGTCTTACATATGTGTCTAGTCTTACATATGTGCCTAGTCTTACATATGTGCCTAGTCTTACATATGTACCTAGTCTTACATATGTGCCTAGTCTTACATATGTGCCTAGTCTTACATATGTGCCTAGTCTTACATATGTGCCTAGTCTTACATATGTACCTAGTCTTACATAGTACTAGGCTTACAGTAGGTGCCTAGTCTTACATATGTACCTAGTCTTACATATGTGCCTAGTCTTATATATGTGCCTAGTCTTACATATGTACCTAGTCTTACATATGTACCTAGTCTAACATCATATATAGAAACACTGTGTACACCAGTCTTGATGCAAATGGTGTTTATTGAAACATCAAAGACAGTGTCTGATGAAGGTGTGGAGGCACCGAAACATCACGAGGTGTTCTTTGATGTTTCAATAAACACCATTTGCTTCAAGACTGGTGTGCACAGTGTTTCTATATATGATGTTTCTATGCTTGCCGGCAGACTGTGGCACCCAGCATTTATCTACGAAAGTGACTTAAGTCAGGAGTGTGCATGATCGTTTGTTTTCCTATAGTCTAACATCAGCTCTCCATGATCCTTTCTCTGTCTCCTAACGTTTCCCAGATTGCCCTAATCTCCTGTGTGATGATTTGGTCTTTAGGCTGGGTACACGTCATATAATAATACCGTGTATCAGTCGGTCGGGCCGAAAAAATTATATGGTTCAGTTGCAAGTGGCCGCAACTGATCTTGATTGAACCGATGGGATGAACAGGCAATTGGGCATGTGGAAAATGATCAAATTTTGCCATGACTGACAGTGATTCGTCCTGGCCGACTGCTCGCTAGTGGTCAGCAGAGATTATTTGAACATTTTAGTACCCAGCCATAGATATTTAGTTTCACACCAATCACTGTCCAGAATAGATTTCCAAAGATGTTATAGGGAGTATTACATATCGATGCAATGTGATTTACTGCTGCCAAAGCATCGGTCAATATCAATATCCTGTTCATTTAAATGAATAGTTCACTGCACAAAAGGTAAGCTTTTGGCATCTTCGTTCCTGGCTCTCCAACAATTGATTGAAGAATGCACGGTAAGGCATAACTCATTAAAGGAACTGTAAACCTAAAAAATAAGTGTTTGGCAATCGTTTCTATTATTCACAGGGAGGTGAGAACGCTTATTCCCACCTCCCTGTGATTAAAAGTTTGCTCAGGGGACAGAAGATTGGCATGCGCGCCAATAGGCGCGCGATCGGGAGAGCAGGACAGCGCGGCTGTCAGATCAGAAGGACCTGAGAGTGGAACGCCGGTAAGGTAAGTTCGGCTGTGTCCCCTGAGCAAACTATTATTCACAGGGAGGTGGGAATAAGCGTTCTCACCTCCCTGTGAATAATAGAAACGATTGGCAAACACTTATTTTTTTAAGTTTACAGTTCCTTTAAAATCCCTGTCTTCAATCCATGCAGTAAAGGAATAGTTCACTATTGCAGTGAACTATTCCTTTAGTCTCTCCTGCCCTTCTCCTCGCCCCTCCCTAACTTTCTCCCCCCCCCCCCCCATAGTGTGGGAGGTTTGAATAAAGACATGTCATCTAGTCCAACAGTTACATAGAAACATAGTATTGGAGTTTGAAAAAAAACATTTGTCCATCTAGTCCAATCTTTATACCCTACCCATAATGCCTGTTTAACAATTACATAGTAACATTGTATTGGAGGCTGTATAAATACAAACATCTATCTTGTCCAACATTTATACCCTACCCATAATATCTGTCTATCAGTTACATTATATTGGATGTTGTATAAAGACATACGTCCATCTAGTCCAACCTTTATAACCTACCCATAATGTCTGTCTAACAGTTACATAGTAACATAATATTGGAGGTTGTATAAAGATATACGTCCATCTAGTCCAATCTTTATACCCTACCCATAATGTCTGTCTAACAGTTATTTAGTAACATAGTATTGGAGGTTGTATAAAGACATACGTCCATCTTGTCCAACCTTTATAACCTACCCATAATGTCTGTCTAACAGTTACATAGTAACATAGTATTGGAGGTTGTATAAAGACATACGTCCATCTAGTCCAATCTTTATACCCTACCCATAATGTCTGTATAACAGTTATATAGTAACATAATATTGGAGGTTATATAAAGACATACGTCCATCTAGTCCAATCTTTATAACCTACCCATAATGTCTGTCTATCAGTTACATAGTAACATAGTATTGGAGGTTATATAAAGGACATAACTTCCATCTAGTCCCAATCTTTATACCCTACCATAATGTCTGTATAACAGTTATATATTGTACATATATTGGAGGTTATATAAAGACATACGTCCATCTAGTCCAACCTTTATACACTACCCATAATGTCTGTCTAACAGTTATAGAGTAACATAGTATTGGAGGTTATATAAAGACATAGCGTCCATCTAGTCCAAACTTTATACCCTACCCATAATGTCTGTCTAACAGTTACATAGTAACATAGTATTGGAGGTTATATAAAGACATAGCGTCCATCTAGTCCAACCTTTATACCCTACCCATAATGTCTGTCTAACAGTTACATTGTAACATAGTATTGGAGGTTATATAAAGACATAACTTCCATCTAGTCCAACCTTTATACCCTACCGATAATGTCTGTCTAACAGTTACATTGTAACATAGTATTGGAGGTTATATAAAGACATAACTTTCATCTAGTCCAACCTTTATACCCTACCCATAATGTCTGTCTATCAGTTATAGAGTAACATAGTATTGGAGGTTATATAAAGACATACGTCCATCTAGTCCAACCTTTATACCCTACCCATAATGTCTGTCTAACAGTTATAGAGTAACATAGTATTGGAGGTTATATAAAGACATAGCGTCCATCTAGTCCAGGCTTTATACCCTACCCATAATGTCTGTCTAACAGTTACATTGTAACATAGTATTGGAGGTTATATAAAGACATACGTCCATCTAGTCCAACCTTTATACCCTACCCATAATGTCTGTCTAACAGTTATAGAGTAACATAGTGTAGGAGGTAGAAAATCAGTAAAAGTGACACAGAGATTAAATGAATATCTCAGGTTAATTGTATTGAGAAGGATCAGTAGGTGTTTAATATTTTTCAAATACAATTATTAATTTTAATTAATCAAAAGATCAGCTTATCATTTTTTAAATAAAATATAAAAAATAAAATAAATCCATATCCAGCCTGAGACAATTAATATTATAATTTACCCAGGAAGAAATATTATTTTGCAGAATGTGGGCCTGTCAGTGACAGTTAATGGACAGTTCACTTTACCCAGATCTGAAATAAAGAGATTCTGGAAGCTGTAGTTAAGTAGCTGGAAATCACATAACTACAGGACTCAGTTTTTTTTTTCTGGCTGTGATATGCCCACTATATTATAGAACTAACGGGAGGGTCTCTTCACCTCTCACTTGTCCTAATGTGTTATCCTGTAGATTGCACAGAAAGACCACCCAAACATGCACGGTTACTGGGGCTCCACATTTTTGCTCTGTGACTAATCATAAACCATAGTAATAAATGAGATTCTGTTGAAAATGTCATTGAACAAGTGGACAGATATGTGCTATAAAATGCTCTTTATTAAAGAAAAACCAATGGACCAGACATGAGAGTTTTGGAGCCCATTTCTATTGGTGATTCAAAGCTTTACTTTTCTAGTAGGTTGGATGAGCTTTAAACCACAAAGGGGGCCGATTTACCCAGACTTCCTGTTCACTACCAGTCAGCGCAACTTTAAATCCATATTAGCGTTGGATGCGCAGGTAACGCAAAAATCATCTGCGCATCCGACGCTCGCGATTCAATATCGAGTTTTCACTAGTTTTAGCGCAGGATTTTAATGCCAGCAAACAGCTGGCGTTAAAATCCCACAGTAAGTAAATCCCTTAACGTGATTTACCAACATTCGCAAACGTGATATTAAATCACGATTGGGCCATTTACCTAGAGCAATAGCGGCTCTGGGTAAATGAGCCTGAAAGTGTTTTCTAAACCTTCCCGTCTTTCTCCTCTCCATATTAAATTCTGATGCTCCTATTGTTTAAAGTCAGAGCACGGGTACCTTGTGCAGTGACTAACAGCTTACTGCTCTCTTCAGTTCACTTCTGCGGCTACTTATCACAACATAAGGGATATGGAAGATAGTTATACTATCTTAGAGAGCGGCGAGCTGTCAGCTGATGTACAAGGGGTTCTCTGACAGCTCACCACACATGCAAACGTCTACCCAGGAAGGGAATAGGATTTCCTAGTACCTACTCCCCTAGGATAGACTTTATAATGGGAAAAGGAGGGGTTTCCCTTTCAGGAATCTCACTACAACACTATTCACTCTTTTTGCCATGTATCTATTACACATCCAAGATCTCTTCCCTCATATTTTAGGCTTTTAAGCATATACCATGATATACCATTTTATTTTTTTACATATTTATTTCTATTATTATTATTATTGTGGATTTATATAGCGCCAACATCTTCTGTGGAGCTTTACAGTTGCATTAAAATACATAAGGAAAACATACATGTTACATACAAGGGTAGTGCAAGTAATACGAAGTGTAAAAAATGTAAGTGCTGGTCCAGCAGCATTCAGTGTGGTAAGTTACAGCATTACTGTTCCTATGTTCCCTTTGGCGGAGTTGTATGTAAGTTTGTACAGCGCTGCTTCCCCAAGCGGTGATATTTAAATTAAATGATAGATACATTCTACTGTATTCTAATAAATTACATAGCGCGTCACTGGGAAATTTCTCTTTTTTCCTCCTTCTCTTCCCAGGAGATTTCTATTTACATGAGTCATATTTTGAATGTGATTCTATATAACTGCAGGGACATGGAAGCCTTTTAATGTTTTTGAATAATCAGAATAATCAGAAATGCTCTCCTGTGAAAATATTAAAAGGACTTTGATGAAATGAGTGTGTCAATAGAGGGACCTTTGCCTACTGAATATTGGTTTTCTCTTCCAGCTCCTGGGGAGTTCATGTAGTCAAATGGTTGGCAGGTATGGACAGGAGAACTAAGACAATTTTCATGTCTATTACAGGAATCCCGCAGGCTGAATACAATACTTGCGTCAGTCAATGGGGATTCATATGAACAGCATTGATAACTAGGCTGAAACAATGGGTTTGCAGCAAATTTAGCCAAATACATAGTCAAATGTATTTTTATTTATTCCTTTGTCCATGGGCAGCTTATTTATTTGGGGTCTCGTGTAGTGAGATTGGAGAACTACTACACTGCCCTTTGCAAACCAAAGCAGTATTCAGCCTGACTCTGACTGATCAATATCTGTCTTACTATGAAATAAATTTCAATAGGAAAAATGGAAATCAATGCTTTGTAGACAGGGGACAGATTTGTATATTTGATATACCGACTCCAAATGCCGTGTTGGACAGGTGCACTAGGAAACTAGCAAAAGCCTTGGTGTGCCCGGGAATCAGTGTGTGCTCTACTATCTAATGGGAGAACAGTAAAGTAGTAGTAGAATGCACATTCAACCCTGACCATACCACATGGCAGGATGTGATTTACTGTTGGAGCTTAATGATTAATATTCAGTGTTTTGATTGGTTTGACACATGGCAAACAGACAGCCCTGTACTTAGTGCCTAGTTCAGGACATGCTGTAAGTACAGGGATCCTTACAATAGACAGTGCTCTGCTGGACACTACTAAGCCTAATTATAGATATAACCAGTGAAAGTGTTACCCATAGCAATCATTCAGAATGTTATAGTTCCCTTATTAAGGTGATTTATCTTACCTAGATGTATTTTAATAAGGCCCCAAGCTGCAACTCCCAAGGTTCCCCGAGGGGATGCTGGAAGCTCAAAATAAGCCTGAAGTTAGAAATCCCTAACCTGTATACATTTCTACATAAGACACCAAAAATGGCATAGGATCCATACAATATCTGCTTAACCTAGAACCAGGTCTACACTGATAAACGTCTTTTATTGCTTGGACACAAATAAGAAATATTCCCATCCACCCCTGCTCCATTTGTGTCCATACAACCGCGTTTCTCTCCAATCAATAAACCACTGAAACCTAATGATTTCTATTCGTACTGCACCTGTGTACAGCTACCCTGGAATGTGTCTTACATGTTGTTAGCATTTAACTATCTATCTACCATCTACTTCAGTGAGCGATACCCATTTCATGATCCCTGGCTTTGTCCTGTGTAAATATATCTACCTGTTGGATAATAGTTTTGTATGTTGGCTTTTCTATATCCAGTAACACATTAAAATCATCTTCATCATCATTAAACATGTGTTGTAACTCTGGAGCCTTTAAAATACATCTACAAAATCCCTTTTGTGTTCCGATAAAATCCTTTCTAACATGCCATTAAATATGGATCAGAGATTGGTACGTTCTGTAAAACACAATTTTGATGATGTTACTATTGTCTGACTACCAGACAGTTATAGCCATAAAAATACCCCTTGGAGCTATTGCAATAAACACTAAATATCTCTTGAGGGAATTAAATCCGAGAGAAACAAGTGCACGTCTCACCCAGTAAGTCTTTAGTTTCCCATCGGTACTGGCCGTGCAGCTTCTTAATTGGTCATTTCATATTGATGATTCACTTCCCATTTCCCTGTGTTTACAATGGAATCACCAAATACGCTATGATTTAGATGATTCCATAAATTTAGCTGCTGCCAAGGAAAAGATGAGAACAGAGGCAAATATGGTCCAGATATAGAGATGGACCGAACTCGAGTTCGACCCAAACTTTAATAGTACAGATAAACTAGTCCAGTGTTTTGGAACTCACCGACCCATTTTCGCTAATTATTGAAAATTCGGTAACCCTCGAATGTTTTCTTTGATTTTGGTAACTCTCGAATGAAATGTTCGATTTCGGTAACCCTCGAATGTATCGTTCGGTAACCCTCGAATGTAGCATGTGGAAACCCAACAATTGCCCGACCATGGGGAAAGGTAGTGTTGGTGATAGTTAAAGAAGTATTGGGGATAGTGACATGATCCCCAGACCATTTCCCAGGTGCTACAGCCATTTACAGTAAGTTACCATTGTTATTTTAACTGCATTTAATCCAAACTTTTCAAACTTTTTTTTCTCCCCATTGACTTTAATGGGTTCGTTTTCGAACTTCCAAACTTTTACTGAAGTTGGAAAACAAAACGAACTTCAGGAAGTTCAGGCATCTCTATCCAGATATTGTTGGCAGTGCCAGATTATCCACAGCCACTTATGATCCTGCCTAGGAAGCCCAGGGAGCTTCAGGGGCCCAGTTATATTTTGAGATCCGTTTGTACATGAGAAATGCAGAGCAGTGCATGTTAATTTGGGTGGCCCCATTGCATGTGCTGCGATCCGTTTTTAGAGTGCATGCAATTTTTGTGAATCACATGCGAACCGATTGCGCAACATTGCCGCGCAAGACAGCCTTAAATATACTCCCTGTTTATAAATTAAGGAGGTTCCCAAATGATAGCCTTACCCAATCAGTATTATCCAACTCTGGTTGACAGGTCACAGCACCAAACTGGCTAATGTGAGCTTCTGGGAGTTGCAGTTTATCAATATCTGGAAGACCTCGTACTACACTACTTCCACCTAACAGTTAAACCAAACAATCCCATTCATTCCAGGTATGTGTTGTAATGATTACCACGTATGAAGGTCTAAATGTCACTTAGTTATTTGATTGCCAATATTTCAATACCTTTAAAGAATCCTCACCAGAACATAAACCTAAATCTGGTTTCATGGCTTTTAAAGCTAAAAGAAGGCAAACAAAAGCTCAAGGAAGAGGGTGAACGAATAAAATGTATCACACACAGAAGGAGAGGATTTAGAATGTTATGTGTAGAAAAGAACATTTGTTCCGATACAAAATACAAATATGGTAATTGGAAAAAAATGGGATTAGAGCGACATAGAGGCTGATCTTACCGCTTTCTGCTGGTGCAGCTAAGGCCTTTTCAGGATTGAAATACGACATGGAAACCACCAGGATAAATAAGGGGTCCAGTCTGAGCATCTTAAGGTGGCAATTTCCGTAGCCCAGGAGAGATCAGACTCTGCTACAAACACAAGCAGGAGGAGAAGAGATGCATAAACACAAGGCATCATCGCACACCATGAACAACAGAGACCGTGCACTAACATACAGGAAAAAAGGGTTCAGATCAAGTAGATGAATGAACACAAAATTGCAAGTCCTACCCCCCCCCCCCCAAAAAAAGGAAAAAAAAAAAAAAAGGGCTATAAACACGCCCATTCTGAGATTTTCAGCAAAATATGAATAATAGAAAACTAAGAGATGAACTGAAATTTTGTCTGAACTGAGACGAAGCCTTGTCACTTATTGGAGTTTGCTGACATCATAACCGTAAAAGACACAGAGAGAGAGCAATGGGGCCTTCACCTGCCCCCTCTCTTACCTGCATCTCCTTTGGCTTGAATGCATTGCAGATTGCAGAGCTTCAGGTCTCATGTTGTAGAGAAGAGAGAAAAAAAAAACAAGCTTGCCCAATATAAATTGCAGAGAGTCGACCAGGGCATCAATGCACAAAGATTCCAAAAATGCCTTGTCCAGGATCTGGGAGATACGACTGGTAAATTGTGATGCTGGAATTCAGTGTTAGGTTCTCTGTTTCACTGAATAAAAAAAAACCAGACACCCAACCACTAGGATGTTTAAATACAAATGTTCACATTTATATCCATGTGTCTGAGTTACAAAAATAAACAATACAAATAATACATAAAAAGATATAAAAATATGATGAGGCTGAGATGGATATTTTTCTCCTCTGTATGTTGCAAGGCCCCCCCCTTCTATGTGATGGGTACGCAACAGTCCTATCACCCCTCCTACTTGCCTTTTGATGGGAAGCTAGTGATTGGATTTTGTTTCTGTCCTTTAGACTGCCTAGAAATGAAGATGCTGTAAAGAGGAGGGATGAAGGTGTTGTCATGGAGACCTTAGTGTTAGCAGCTTCAGCAGCAGCAGTAACGGAGAGATTGCAGGACTCGTGTAGGGACCTAAAGCTGATCTGGGTATAAAGGCAGCAATAACTTAACCTCCATTGTGCTCAGATGGTGAGGGACCTCAGAAGGCCCCAAGCCTCCTTGGATCCTTTGTGTGTCACCTGAAACCTTGGGAAGCAATGTTTATGTTGAATCAGTGCCAAACAGGCTGGCAAGGGCAGGTCACTGGTAATGTTGGTGAAAATGTGATGGTGCAGCTGAGAGAGCTCAGTTTTACATTTTGTGTTTATATCCTGGTATTTCCGAGTCTATTTTACTTTGTGCAAATCCAATTATATCAGGGGCCATTTACCAGGTATTCCCAA